>JAPYZA010003060.1:0-21531 GCA_030522685.1 Eupelmus azureus | reverse complement strand
TTTTTTCTCCCGGAGAGCTCCTGCGCTGTCTGAGGGAGGGCTGGAGAGGTCAGCGAGGAATCGAGGTCAGCAGTGCTTGCGTTGCGCTGAGTGCTGCCTGTGGACTTTGTTTGCTAAGGTGGTGACTGAGGGCTGGATTGTAGGAAGCGGAGCGGTTTGGTAGATGGACGTAGTTGCTTTTGGTGTGATTAGACGGAAATTTTGGAGCGAGGGGGGGAATTGTGATTTGTTGGTTTAGTGATTGGGTTAGGGATTGGATTGCGGCTTGGTTGTGTAATTTATTGATAGAGAGAATTTTTCGTTTAATTTTTAAAGATAATTTTTTTAAAGTTGAGGTTGACTGCAAACGTTATGGTTAAAGTATACACTAGAGATGCATTGTGTGCAGGCTTATAACGCGGATAATATTTAGCTGTGTAAACCTTCTCTATAAACGTAAACTGTTGGTACTCGCAGGCTTCCAGCTGAATTGAAAAATAAGCCGTACCATGATGGTCTTGTTTATAAAAATACATTCGATGTATGAAAATTCGCGAGCAGTATTATCTTGAAATAAATCGATTTTATAAAGATTCTTGTGATAACTCATCAGCATTAAATGTGAAATTAACAATTAAGAAACTCGCATGCCTTCTTCAACCCCCCAGAGTTTCTTCAAAATTCTCCTCACCGATAAATCACTCAAAGCCGCCTTAATAACGCAATAACCCAAATGAACGGCCAATCACCGGCATCGAAGAAAATAATACTCCGGCGCATTTCCCATAACATCCAGCCGTTAACGTCCGACTCTACTGCGATTATTAAGCCTCCTCTCTCTCCCTCCCCGTTTCTCCCAGGCGAAAAGGCATCGGGGTCAAACGCAGCCCGGCCTCGAATTCCAGTAGCCGGCAATAATAAACGACGCACCATCCGCCTCTCCGAAAATTGCGCACGCGATTCCTCGATCAGCGCCTGCGATGTCTTAATAAAACGTTGCCGCCAAACGATACAGGTGGTCTCCCCAGGCTGGATATACTCGAACTATCGATATGCAAAAGCGCGAAGATGGAAATTTTCGAGGTCTTGCCGAACCGTCTGTTTCCACTTGTTGCCTAAAGATAAACGGCGCAAAGTGGATAACGCGACGAGAATGCATATGCGTATACAAGCAAATAGAGAGGAGCGAGCGGAATTGCTTCATTCCCGATAATATCTCTGACTCTTACGCATAAACCATTCCCGCTTTTTTACCCCCGCAATTTTTCGTCCCGCGCGTAATTGACTTCTTCGCGCGCCGATAAAAACCAGCGAGCGGCCATCGGCCTATGAAATCTTCATAACAGCCGCGGCGCATATACCCGCGTTTCCGCCTCAAATAAATTCCGCTTATAAATATACGTCCTTCCTAGGGCAAAACAAGAAGCTAGACAAAAAAAAGCCAGCCCGCGTGGTCCCATTAACGTCGCCCCGATCGCTATTAATCCTCTCCCACCTCTCCGCATTAGCCGCAATAAAACAATGACGACGCGGAAAACGAGATCTCGAAACGCGTTTTATATCGAGAGCCGCGAGCCTCCGCGTCGATTAGGCGATTAAGGTGAGCGATCGGGAGCTCGCCGCTCTATGCGCGTATAATGTTCCGTCTATGTATGATTTACGGGGCGAGCGATCCGGATTCCGCGACGTCCCTTTTTTGGCGAGGGGGGGGGGGGATCGATTAAGCGAGGTCCCCGAGGGCGATTTTGTCGTCTTATCGGAGGCGCGAGAATTATATCGCGGAACGAGCGTAAATTCCGGCGGTTGGTTGTTTTGGATGGGCACCTGTACAGTCATTTCCTTGCTGCCGGTGATTGCTGAAGCGCGGAGAGAGATGAGGGGACTTTTGACTTCCGGTCGCGGTGGTTTTCTTTTGTTTGCTTGGTTTTGTGATTCTGAAAGTGATTGTTGGGTTTGGATTGTGGATGAATGATGTTTTTAAATGTATCGAATAGTATGCTTGGTGGCGCGATAATACGACATTTATAATAAATCACTTCATTAAGTTTTTGTAAATTTAAGTTTCATGAAAAACTTCCTTGATACTTATTTAAAATGTAAATTGAAGCTCACGTCATCTAGGGGACGAATTAGATTAAGAATTTAAATACATCACTGATAAAAAACAAACTAATTGATAAATTACTACATAAACACATTACAACACAATGACAAACGCTAACATCAGTCATTAATCCTGATCAAAACGATACAAACATCAACATTTCTCTTCTCCTTAACGAAAAAAATCGCCGGGAAGAACGTTTGTTTTGTCAAAGATCTGTTTTATTCAGCCCCGCACGCATGAAGCAACAAAAAAACCACGGTTTATGCGGTCTAACAACGATTTACAACTGGCTACATAAAGCAAAACTAGCCCTCACGACAATGACAGCATTTTCCACTTATACCAAAGTATAAACAGTCGTCACGAAAAAAAAAATACGCTCGCCCAGATAAATTTTGATAAAACATCCTCCTTATGTATATATATATACGCTCCTTTCGCATTACGCACTTCGGCCTGGCTCACTTTCTCCCAGCTTTCTCGAAACCAGGATCATCCCTCCGATATATATAATGGGAACGGGGCGGTAAGCGTGAAAAATTCCGGCGCAGCCGCGGAAATCAGCGGAATAAACGAAATGGAGTGGTTCCTTCCGTCCTCGCTCTCTCCCTCATTGTAATTTCCTCGGCCACGCGGAGGCAGTAGATCAGCGATGCGGCCCCCCTGGCTTTCTCACTGGGGTATAAGGGCAATAAACAAGAACACCACTGACACGATTTTTCTCGCTTTTGGGGGGGATGTGCGAGTTTTGTGAGAGCGGGTCTGAGTCAAGGTTTTTCTGGGTCTCGGCCTTTTTGAGCTTGATGCGGTAATCTTTTGGAAGCTTTTATGGAGCGTATTGTTTTGCTCGCGTGATTATTTCGTGGGAGTTAGGGGGTGGGATGATGGAGGAATGTTTTGCTTAGTGAATTTAAGATTGTGAATCAGCGGGGTGGGTTAGGTGGTAAGGATGATTTAAGGGGATGTTTGCTCTGGTTTGTATTTTGCGCACATAGTGTCGGAAGTTGAGGCTTTGTGATGATTGAAAAGAATAAGGTTTAATTAATTTAGAACCAGTTTAACTGCCGAAGGATGTTAATGAATTTGGAATTTTATATTAAAGTAATCAAAAATTGTAATTAAGCAGTTTGTCACAGTAACGAATCTAAATATTATGTATGAGAACGAGATTATAGAAATTATTTATTAAATCAGTGAAGGTTTTTTGTATGAAAGACTCTCGTCATTTACTATCTGTCATTCATTAAAGCCTTAAATATCGCATTTCCGTTCCTTTAGTAATTTCTAAATTGTAATTAAAGCTACAACTTCATTAATAAACATTAAACGAATTAAAATTTAATAAAACTCGGAATTCAATTTACTGATTTAGTTTTTGCCTTAATTTATATTAAAAGCTAAAGTAATGAAAAACAACGTTGCAGAACTGGTTATTCATACAAAATCTATTCATGCACCTCTCGACTTCTCAAAGTCATTAAATTCTCCTTTCATCATCGCCATTCCGAACACAAAAGAACAATTAATTCCCGATAAAAATCAAGCTTACTTTCACCTCATTACCCGCTTAATCTCCCTAAACATTCTCAGCCACAACAAATCAACCTGTAACCTCATCGACGATCTAATCTATCAATGAAACCGATCGAATCCCCACGATCTACTTTTACCGCTCTCCCTCGAAAATTTCCTTCTCGCGTCCCGGCTTCTTTTTATCGTCTCGCCGTGTCTGGCGCGATTACTCTTAGTTTGGCCTCGCGGCCGTCTCCTCGCAATTAATTTATCGCTCGGCATTTTCGAGCGTAGCGCGCGGAAGCTTCATTGCGGATTAGTCGCTCTGGCCGTTAATGCCGGGCGTCGCTTGTCATTTTTATGGGCGGTCGTTATGGGGACGCGTTGGGCGCGTAAAAACTGAGTTGGAGATTATTTGCTGGATATTTATTTAGATATTTGGCCGGTGGGTTTAAAGCTGGTTATTGTGGATTAGTTGGTGTTAGTGATGTTTTTGATAAGCCAAGTTAAAAATCTAAAAGGATGATTCCATCAAAATTTTTTTCTTCAATTATCACTTTCAATATGAACGGAATATAAAGCAAACGATTAGAATAAAAATCAGGGATAATCCCCCTTAAAAACTCAAATTTATCGCTCATCATAAAAATACGGAATACTAATAGGCACTTGAAAGCAGAGCGCAATTTCGAATCCGGCAAAGGAGCGATAAAAAATTCAGCGTCTCCCCGAAACCCACAGCAAAAGCAAAACCACACATCCCAAAAGAAAACCAGCGAAACGCAAAATCCCCAAAGGCGTCAAAAAGTAAAAAGCCCTAACGATAACCTTGCGCGCATTACACCAACACCTCTCAAATATCAAAATTTATAGACGGCGATAAGGGTAAAATACCGGGCTCGCACAGTCGAGGACGGAGAAGTCAAGACTTCAGTATAACGGAGACGAATAGAGATTTCGCTGCCGAGTAGAGCTAGAGAGCCGTCAGGTGGTTCTTTCCTCGCGCTCGGCTCACTTCCCGCTTTTCCCTCAAAGGCAGCGTCTTGAAGTTCTAGGGGAATGTCCTCCGGCTCTCTCTCTTTCTCTCGGAAAAGCTCGGGAAATGTCGGTGAGTTCGCGGATTATGCGCGGAATATAACGGCGGAAAAAACTTTTCGAGTATTCGCGCGCAGAGGCTCGGCCTTGTTTTTATTCTTCTTTTATTTTATCCTTCTTACGCCCCCCCCCCAAACTCTTCGCCCGCGAAGAATTTTTTCCCTGGATTTTCATCCGGGTTTGGCGACAGGCCAATTATATTTTACCCGAAGGATTCGAGAGGACGCACCGGCTGTATATACGTATATAGTTTTGTAAAGGAATAATTTTCCGTTCGGTCGATTCGATCTTCTTTCGTCGTTTTTCTTTCTCCGTCTCTCTCCTCTCTTTTTTACCCCGGTTCGCCGCGCGCAAGCGCCTTTCTTTTATGTTACGGGCGCGGGAGGCTTGTCTTTGTCCTCTCGTTCGCTTTTTTATTTTTCTTTATAAGTCGCATTAGTTTTTATGCGCCCGAGTGTATATGGCGCTTTACATTCGTAACCCTTATAACGGCTTCATTTGTGTGCGTGCCTGGATCTCTGGCCGCTCCCCTTGTTCCTGGTATAACTTGCGTAAGTACTATTACCCTATAAAGAGTTTACTTTTTTCTCTGTGGGTTATAGTTTGATTGCAAATTGCGCGGTTACTGTGTGGTATATTAAATGAGACTTATGTATTTTTTTTTTATCAGGAAAATAAAGGAAAATATCTGAGAGTTGTTATGAAAGAATCTGGTGCAAAGTACTTTAACAAATTACTTGTTTTTGCGATAATTTATATTTTATACCTTTTCGCTATTACTATTTTTATTTAGATTTGATAAAACATAAATATATCGAGAGATTTCCAGTATATTCCAAAAATAATGTAAAATGTTAAAATTTCAAAAATGACTTTCGGCACCTGTTTTGAGACCAATTGAAGCTTAATATTTTAAAGCCTAAATTGATTTTATACTTTTATTAGTTCTTTTTCTAGTATGTAAGTGCTAAACTATTCTCAGCATATTGCATAAAAATTCCATTAAGTCCGAGTTACAGAATGTCAAAAATCATTCAAGATGTATTTTTCTTTTATCGATTTGACAGTTATTTGCGTGTTTATTACTCAATAGTTCATAAACCGAATCTAATAAGATAATTCACGCAAAGATCCTAATCACAATCAAGTCCAGACAATCCAACCCTCCCCATCAAAATTCGCAAACACACCCACCCAACCTCCCAAACCATAATACCCTCCCTCACCTCCTCGCTCCTTAATCCTCGCAAAAAAAACCCGCAAGACTCCTTTATCCCTCCCTTATTCCTCCCATCATTTTTATTATCCCTTATGCGCTCGCGCAAAGGCAGCCCAGCCACGCATCCTTCTCTCCGTTCCTCCGCTCCTCAATCGAAATCACCTTCCCCGGTAGTCGTCTCCGTCCTCGGTCGCTTTCCAAGCGAAAAAGGAATAGAGATAGAGCCGGAGCGCGCGCGCAAGGGAAGGGAGAGCGATCCTCTTGCTTTGACGTTATCTCGCGCTCGAGCGAGCGGAGGTTATCTCCTCGCTCGCGGGCTGCTTTGAAGGCTCGCTCGCTCGCGGAGCGTAAATAGGTGCCTCGAATAAATGATGACGCCGGGGCCCGAAGGTAGAGCGCTGAGCGAGATATCGGGGCGCGCGGATGCAGCTTTGTAAAAGAGGGAGGTGAATAAAATGGTTGGGAATGGCGCGGAAGAGGGATATCCTTGGATTGTTAGAGTAAGGAGGGTTAGAGTTAGTGCGAGCGCTTTTTGTTTAATTTGAGCGGCTTTGTTGTGTGTAGGTGCTTGGTTGAGTGATGAGTTTAGGCTGGGTAAATAATTAGCGGGCTTGGCGTTCGTTGATTTTTAAATTCCGAGCGCGCGGAGTAATAAAAATCAAGCGGCCAGACGAATGAAAGAAAAGAACGTCATAAAGTCAGTCGAGAGGTAGGGTAAAGAGGGTCAGAGCCAGACGCGATTTGGCATTTTGACAAGGGATTGAAGAGGATCCGCCGCGCCGCTCTTCCAGAAACAGACGGAAATACCCCGGCGAAATTGCATACACGCGAGAGCGTAAAAAAGAAATCCAGATCTCCGGCTTCCAGCCCCGTCCGAGAATCAACCCGCATCTAATTACGCATCGCGCGCGGAGCGATGGGCGATAATAAATCAGCCGAGGCTTGAAAATCGATGCCCCGCGAACGATTCATTAAACTTTAACTTCTCCCTCTCATTCGCGTGCGACTTCAAACGGCGAGTCGGGCTCGATTTATCGAAGATCGATGATCGTTACTCAAGGCCGGATTAAAGATTGTCATCCTAATTGACGGCCGAGACGGCGGAGCGGAGACAGGCGAAGCAATAAACGAGGCAGCGCGCGCGGCTCGATTGCCGCGACGAGCGCGCGAAATTAAATGAAGAAAAGGAGAGCAAGACGAGGGGAGGGGGAGGGATTAACCCACCGCGGGGCATCCGCCGACCAATTATTAATTGACAAGTTTACTTTCCCCGTCATTAGGCGACGAAAGACGTCGAATCGAAGAAAAGTTTCGGTTGCGCGGGCGCAATTACGATTAATAAGTTACTCGCGAGAGCGCGCAAACTCCTGCTTTATTTCCTCCGGCCCGGCTCTCTTTCTCGCTCAGCGTCGCCTCCCTCCCGCCTTTCGAGATCGAGCTTTTTGTTGCCGACGGGAGCTGCCGCCGCCGTTGCCTCATTAAGGAACTTTCGTTGAGCTTAACGAGTGCGCGAGCGTTCGGGATTTCGAAGGTGCAAGCGCGCGCAAGCACACGAGGAGTTTGACAGGAGACGTTTGAAGATTGGTGGTGGGTTGTATAGGAACACGCGCGAGGAGCTAGCGAGTTTTTGGATGGGTGGGATTGGCGATGTTGGATTTTGGATGTGAGAGTTGGGGAGGGAGTGAGGAGGTTTTTGAAGGGGATGTGAAAGTTTGAGGAGAAATTTTTTTTAGGAAAGTTACTGTTCTGTTTCGTTAATTGGTATCGGGTTCAAAAAATTTAAAATATTACTGTACACTATAGAAAAATTTATCAGGTTTTAAAATTCTAATAAAATTTATATATCGAGTAACATTTTCTAAATTGCTATTAGATAGTTTTTGCAATTTGTTATCACTTTATAAAAAATGATAGCAAGTTTTTAAAAATATTTTCTCCAAATTAAAGTTAATAGAAATGAAAAACTACTAATTACTACTAACTAGTAATTTTATTTTGCACCTCTCAGTGTTGGGCATAACAAGTCGCAAATAAATCTTTATTAACCTTATTGAATTGTAATTATTAAATTTTTCTTATCTTAATTTTATTTGAAAAAGATTTTGTTTGGAAGTATTAAAATAGCAAGAGTACTTTTTACAAAGCACAACTGAATCCTAAACAAGTAAAAACTAAATTCACAAATAAATCCACACATTCCAGTAAAAAACACATTAAAGTCAACTAAACCTCCACACTACCCTATCCATTCCTTTCCCACGCAAAAAAGCCCAAAGATTCGAAACTCGCGATTCGCAATATTAAATCCGTTCTGCTTTCGCCCCGCTAGCACGCGAACCTCTATATACATATCCAACCGGAGAAATCTGCCGAAAGCTATCCATCGCTGAATTATATCGAGCGCCATTGTAAATCAAGAAGCGATATCGAACAAGAGAGAGTACACAGAAAACTCGATATAGAGTCCCGAGAGCCGCTTGCGCGAGCTAGCGATCGGCGGCCTCCCCGATGGAATTGTAAAAAGAGAAAACGGTTATACGGCAGATATAGAGCCTGTTTTTCCCGGTGTAGAGTTCACTCGCGGATAAATCCGAGGCGAATCAAGGTCGCTCTCGGCGCTCAGCTGTAATTCAAACGCTCGGCCCGAGAAAAGAAATCGCAGTTTCAATATCGCTAAGAGCTAATGTTTATTGATGGCTAACGATCCGAGCGACGATCGGTATTGGAAATCGGCGAAGGTTGGATTTCGATTTTCTCGTCGCGCGAGTGATTTCTTTTTTTAGTGGGAAAGGAGTAGGTGTAGTTCAGATGTTTACGGCGTGTTTGCGTTTTTACGGGATTTGTAAGAGCCGGTTGTAGCTGTCGCATGCGCTTGAGGAATTTCATCGGTGCGTGAACGGCGAGCCGATCTAATATTTATCGGTTATTCAAAACCAGTCATTGAATTAATTGATCAATGTCACTAATAGATCACGTTGCGAAACTTTGTATTCTAGTTCGCGGCCGTAAAAACCTAATCATAATAAAAGTTGCTCGAGTTCCGATAAAACCTTTACGACTCGGTTACCGATCGTAAATCAGAAAACGACAACCGATTTTCCCTCCGACAAACCCGCCGAATGCCGGACTTTACAGCTTGGACTAATCACCTACCGCCTTTTTTCCCAAACGCACAAAGCTGAATAATCCCCCGCCAAATAAGGCCACGAATTCCTCTCACCTCCGCTAAAACCGGCGGACAAAAGCCGATTCCTCATACACACGTCGGCGGCTCGCTCCTCTCAGTGTCATTGCTGGGATAATCGCGCAGGTGGCTGCCGCAAGCGGCTCGCTCAGGTGTCAGGTGCTCCGGATTCCTTCGGCTCTCCTTCGCCGCTAATCGTTTTCCCAACGGCGCGGACTCCTTTAACGGTCATATCGCTTGGAAGTGCATCGACGAGAGAAGAATTATCGTTGCGACCGCAGGATACGTCATGCGCGCGTGTATATGCACAGGCGTAATTGCGCGCGCTTTATGTGCTCTACGTGCACTTGGCCGTGGATATGTAGGTCGAGCGAGGTTTTATTTTTTCTAGGTCTTGTGTTTTTTTTTATTCCCCCGCTGTTTTTGTCGGAGAGGTGTTGTAAAGGAGGCAGTATTTCGCTGATTAGCGTAGACGAGTGCGGCCGAGTGATGACGGTGTATTTAGCTTTGATGGGCTCGGAACAGTTAGGAGAATTATAGCTGTTTAGCAGAATGAACGCGTGGGTACATGAAATATTCATGGGAATTCGCCGTGCGGCGTGCGAGGCGCGCTTGGTGCATGCACGCGGACGGCTACGGACTTTTAATGTAATAATTGGAAATTTGATTTATTTTACCGTTCGCCGGGGGTTCTTTTTTCGCGAGCGCAGCGCGGAATTGCCGACAATGATACTTCATTGTAGAATGTTATTCTTTGGACGGGCTATTAAAATTTGATTCGAGATGAATTACGTGCGATTTTAAAATTGTTCATTTCGATAATTAAAATTTACACTGCTCTTATTTCGAAATAATTCTCATTCGCTCCGATCATAAATCAAAATCCAGAAACACCACCCGGAGCCGTCGAAAAATCATCCCGACACCTCAAACCAAATCAATAACCAAAGCAAAAGTCCTCGACCCACGCTCGCTGACCCATCATCGAGCCCTTCAGCTACTTCCCTCACCATATAATCAAGGCCCCGGCGAAAGAAACGGAGAAGCCTCCCTGCTTGGCCGCATCGCGATTCGCACTTGTCAATCACCGGCCGAATTTAATTGACCGCGCCGCATGCTCGGAAATCGATTCATGGAATTAGAATTAATCTAGGCGTATAGAGCCGGAGGTGAGCGAGATGGATAGATGTGTGCCGCGGCCGGATTCTCACGCGCATGAAATCAGAAGATGCGAGGAGGAGGAACTAGAGGATGGAGAGAGAGGGAGGGGAGAGAAAGCGAGTTTGATGGATGCATTTGTAATTGTTGGATGCGCGTGGGTGGCTGAGTGGGTGTGATGAGAAGTTTGGGCGCGTTGCGTTGTTAGGGATTAGAATGGGTGACAAAAATTAGACGGTTAGTGAAATGTGAGTTATTAGTTATTTATTAATGGAATGAATTGGTACAGTATAAGATTAATGGGTTGAGGGGTACATAGGAGATGGAGATTAAATAAGTGAAACCAGTTTTAATTTTTATTTGAAAGAACGGAGTGGTTATTGTTCGATCAATGTCATAATTTAGACAGCAAGCATTGGAATTTCTGGATATCGTAATACGCACTCAAGTAACTTTTACGTAACGCTGTCAGTCAATACATACATTCACACAAGACTTAATAGATAATTTTTCATTTTATCTACATACTCAATCCACATCAAATGAAAACACATTTCAAAATCAAACACCCAACCCAAAAAAATCCAAAATCCATCTAACACCGCAAAAGCATCCACTCCTAACAAACCCAACCTACCAGCCGCCCCAACAAACCAGCAAAGACATCCATCCCGAAAGAAAAACAGACGAAAGCGAAATCAGTGAGCGGCCTCCCACGAGGAGGAAAAAGACCGCTCGCCCGTATAATAACGATCGAGCCTCGCGCGTCCAAACGTCACCCGTGTAATAATCCCGCGCGTGCGACGGGCCAGAGTCGGCCTTGTGTAGCCCTACTGGCATCCATAAACCTAGATAATCATATCTCCGGGGCGCGACGCTGCGAGAGGATGATATGGTATTATACGGAGCGAGCGCGCGTGGAGATATAGAGCCGCGTGTGAACGCACGGAGATGGACTTCCGGCGGGTGGCTGTGAGTTTCTGGTCTTTTGTCTTATTTTGGATTGATGTGAACGGGTGGGGGGTATTAATGAGAATTACGGTGGGAAATTACAGGATTGCGCGGGGTTTTTGTTTTTGAGAGCTGGATTGCATTTTGGAATTTGAGTGTTTTAAAAGATTATTGAGCCATCGGGGATGATGAGGTTTGATTGCCGTTTCGAATGGATTATAATAAAAGATCGCGCGCGAGGGGGGTATATAGGTGTAATCAGCAATGATCGTATGTGATTTCGTTCTCGAGTGCTTCAGTTTACATTGCGGCTACGTTCAGAGAATCGCACTACGCGTCGTTCTATAAATCTCGATTTTTTCAAAGTCTTAAATACAGTAATAGACATTGTTTCCCTTAGCAAAAACAACATCACGGAATATCAATTAAAACTCTATTTTCTCCTGTCGCAACTTGCAATCGTGACTAGGAATTCGCCATTAGTCATTCCCTACCGCGACCACAGAAGGCTAAACCATGCGTAAACAAACAAAACAGACCTCCGAGAATTAGCGAAACCATTTTCCCATAAAAACACACAATCATCATCAGATCTCCAGGCTCCCGATAACCAGCTCTGCCGAACGCAAACCTCAAAGCCTCCGTAAAAATGCCTTTCCACTCTCCCGCTTATATATACCCAGCCGACTCACCTAACGAGACGCGAGCCGGCGAGATTAACCCGCCGCAGAGCCGCAATAAAAATAGTTTCGCGCAATTTCCGTCCCATTACCCTCGCCTGCTCCGTTTGTAAATCATCTAAAACTGACCTCTCCCGCGCTCGCGGTCCACTTTCCTTACGACACAGGCCGTTAAGCCAGCGTAAAACGCCTCGCACTTTATTATCGATGCAAACGAGACACGAGGATAATCGAGCTCGCGCGTTTGGGGCGCACGTGTAAAAACGCGCGGCGCGAGTTGAATTTTAAGGCTCGAAGGATAGCGAGAGGAGAGGGCAAAAAACGCGCTCCAGTTTTGCGGAGCCGAGCGTGAAAGTCGCTCGCGGATCGTTCGCGGGGCGAGCTTTGAAAGCGGCGCATTCGGTAATCCTGTCTTTGCCGAGCGTTATACGAGCGCCGCGGGCCTCGTAAAACGGCGAGAGTAAGCGCCGTTGGATTACGTCGGCGAGTTTGACGCTTTATGGAGCGAGAGCGAGCGGTTTGTTAGACGCAATATTTAAAGTCTCGGTGTGGGAGGTGTGAAGCTGGGACGTTTGAGCGATTGTCGAGGCTGGTGGTTGAGGTGGATCGGTATTGGTATGGGGATGTTTGTTGTAGGAATTGTAAACGTGTGTGTGTACCTGGTAGAATTAAGATTTATAATTGATATTGAAATGATTGTCTCGACTATGTGGAGAAAGTAGATAACGATGAGTAGGTCATGTCACGGCGATTGTTTTTTTTCCGATTGCCGAGATGATCAATAATTCAAAAGGCATAGAGCAGAAAAACACGGAGGTTTCTTCGTCGATGGTATAGCCACGAATGTTTTTAGCCACAGTAACAAAAATAATAAATCATCTTTTATAGACCAAACAGTTTTTGTTTTTAAGTGTAAATTTAAATGCAGTTTCACACCTCAAATTTTTAACAGTATTTTTTCCAAAGATAGAACATTGCTTCTGTCTACTATCAATTCACATATGTAGGAGCACGAATGTTTATCTGTTTATATTTTTTTATTTGCGTTTAGCGAATTATAAGAAAGATTTCAACAAAAGATTCTTTATAAAAAAATTCTATGATTTCACCTTTTATTTATTAAGATATACGATTTTACAAATTATTTTGAAGCTGCAAACTAATTTTTTCCATGAGGCTACACCTGAGATTTTTTGTACATAGATTTTTCTCGATGATTTTTTTTTTTTTTTTGATAATGGCAAAAAGTTAATATATACTATTGTTCCTTGAGTATAAAAACATTATTTGTTCATTTATTAATGTTATCTATATACTTTTCATTTAATTATTACGTTACTAATAAATCGCATTTTAATATTTCATTGTAATTCACTGTAGTATACTTTGACATTAATAATGTAAAATATTTAATTTATAAAGCAGTAATTGATATGAATATTTTATTTTATATTATAAAAAAAGCTTTTAGACTTATTAATTAAGTGTTAAGACATCTTTTATTAATTATTTCTGTAATGTATGATTTATTTAAATTATTTTCTATAAGACTTTTAAAGATATTTTTAATATTCAGGTAATATTAAGAGGTAATGTCGACTGCTGATTTGCTGAAGTATCGCTAACAATACATGAAAAGGTAATGTAACTAATGTTTAGTGATCTTTTACTATTCAGTAGGTTTATCATAAAATTTCATTTTTATTTTTTAAAACTAAAAACAATTTTATATATTTGTAATCTAGCATAATATAAAATTTTAGATATAATAAGTACAATTATAGTTCTGTTTTGATTGAATGAACATACATTTGTTTTATTTAGTTAAGTTTTAGCGATATTCTCTTACTAGCATACACAATATAAAATAACATGGCTGACACGCAACGTCGTCAATTATTTTACAAGTATAATTTTCTAACGTACAGTTTTTGTCCCAACAATTTTATATAAAATTCATTATTATTAGATTTCATAAAAAATTTGGAGTTCAACAATACCACCGTTACGCTTTCTCTTTTTGAGTAAGCAAAAAGATGATTTAAGTTTTATGCTTGACTGGCATATCTCGAATATGATTTTTAGACAGTTGAAGCCTGACATTAAAATTATTTCATTTTACAAATAAGGGTAAAATTATAAACTTAAACATACTTAAATAATTTCTTTTCTCATTGCTAAGAATATAATACATTAAATTTGTAAAAACAGAAAGGTTTCTTTAATTCGTCAAAATCCACAATATTTAATCAACTTTTTTAATTAAATTTTTAAGACGCTTAATATAGAATTCGTGAAAGAAAAGTTTAAATTTGAAAATTTTAAATTCAAAGTAAAAATGCACACAAGTACGAGTAGAATAATTGAGCGTATAACTTGCGGTACTTGAATCTTTTTGACTTTCGACTAGCGTTGCTTCTTTTTAAATTTTAAAACTAAATTTTTTGTGAATCACTTTTTTGCATTTTAAATCAGATTTCATCTCATTTGCAAAATTCATACTTTTGCTTCTGCAGAGGGATTTAACATTTTTCATGCAAAAATTTCACACAAAAATTTAATGATAAATGCAAAAATGTTTCAAATGCATAATCCATAATCTGCTAAAATATAAGACTTGAACAAATCTATACTCTTCATACATTTATCAATTTTCCATTAAAATTTTTACTCAATTTTTTTAGTGGAAATCAGAGAAGGCAGCAATATGATTGAAATATTTTAGATCGAATGGAATAAGATTCACTTAGATGGCAATTTTAGTAGCCGAGAAAAGGAAGGTATTTGATTTTCCTAAAATCATATTTCTTCCAACTCTCCCTTACATTGTTCAATTTATTTTACTGAATTTATCCAAAATCCAAAAATATACATTTCTTATTTATCGATTTAAACACTCAAATCCTTCACAACACTAAACGCTCCACACTCCACTTTAATTCCCAAATTAAACCAGCCAAAAACTCTTAATCACCCAATCACAATCGTCAAACGCTCATCAAATCATCGCCATCCCCAAACCCCTCATTCCTCCATCTCCGTCCCTCTCACCCAACCCCCAGCCTCAGTAATACATCACTCTCCCGGCGATTAGTCGCGCTCCAATCTTTTCATTCGCCGATATCCTCTCGGCAGCTCCGCGGGCGCGCTCGTTAAAAAAGATTCGCTCTCTCTCTCTCTTCTCCAGCACCGGCGAGAAAACGTTTATCAATCATCGTAACCGATACATTTATAACGCGAACTTTCCGCGCGTTATACGAACTCTCTCTCTCCTCTCGCGGAACAAGAAAAGGAAACAGAAAAGTTTCGCCGTTTTAGGATCGCCGGCCGCGTCAAACTCCCGAGCCAACTGCGCGCGAGGAAATAAATAATCCATCGAGGCCGCCCCGAAGACGGATGACTCCGAGCCTCGCGCGCCATCGTAAAGCCCTCGAAAGTTTTACGATAGCTCTGAATTAATCGTCGCGCCGCCTAATCTCGACTGAATTAAACCATAATACGGCGCGTATATATATGAAATCGCGAGCGACCCGGGGGAGCGCGTAAGTAAATTGACCAATGTCAACTCGAACGGATTCGACGGTTTATGGGGACGTTTTTTTTTATATACGCGCGCCGAGACGCTCCGGCGTTTTATGATGGGGAGAAGGGTAACGGCGCGCGCTGTAAGTGCCGTAATGCGACTTGGGAATAGCGCGGGCGTTCGCGGGATTATTGCTCGAGCGATTGGGAGTATTAAATTTGCAGCGCGGAGTTACGGGAGGAGGTTCGGGAGGACGATGGATTTTGTGATTTTGAGATTTTTATGGTTTTTCGAGTGGGTTGGGGGGTAATGATTTTGCGGGATGCGCTGGGAATCGGGTTTTGTTGTGTTCGGGTTTCTTTTGGTCGTTGGGAAGATGGAGAATTAAGAAGGGAGAGGTTGGGGTTTTCTGGATGTGTTTTTGAAGTTTTGCGCGTGTAGTTTGAATTTTTGAGTTTCTTTTATAAAGTATCTGTTGTATAATCAGGATGACGTATAAAAGGTATAAACTTTGATGACGAAAGGTAATTTGATTTTTTTGATTCTCGTATTTATTAAAGCGTAGAAAGTAAGAAACGTGCAGCTAATAAGAGATAAATTTATAAGTTTATTGTCTTTAAAGAAAACACTGTAAGATGTGATAATTAAAACTTCATGTTTATATAAACACGAAAGCCTTACCTTTTATAGTGACTTAAGTGCATTTCGTAATTAAATTTCTCGAGAAGATTAATCAAAATGAAATAAAGTAAGAATAGCTCACGATTAAATGGAGGCTAAACAGCCGAGTGTTAAAATAGATTAACCTTATTTGTTGAGCCGCTGCAGCGATAAATAAGAAACGTCGTACTTTGTTTTCCCGTTTGGTCCTTCAATTTTTTAAGGAATTCTTAAAGCGCCTTCATATTCCAGTTAAGGTAAAAACAAGCAATTAAAGCGCAACTCTTGACAGACTTACTCAACAATTAAAAGCGTAAAAAATAACTCTCCCGTAGCTTTTTTAATAAGGCTCTTTATACAACCAGCTTTTACATCAGCAATCTGCTTTAAACTAAGATGTTTCTCTGAAATGTAGTCTAGGTTGTAAAACATTTACACCACTTTAACGTAGTAAATAAACTTAATTAGCTCATCCTGCAGAAATTTTAAAAACACGGACCATCCAACTCATCCTCCCCCGCGTATAATGTAAAATACCACTTTTTTAAAGGCAAACACTTAAAAGATTTACCTGATAAAAAATTTAACGTCAAAATTTAAAATAAATCTCACACATTCACAATAAAATCTAAAGCAAAGATTCCAACATATCCGAGCCTCAAAACAGTCCCCAGCAACGATAATTCCACTATATCCCCAATACCTACAAAGCAGAAATTCTCAAGTCCCGCGGAAAAAAGGCAACCCCTGCTAATTACACCGTCGTTTATGCTTCGTCGTTAACGCCGGGGGGTGCACTTAAAAAATGTACTTTCCACCGCGCCTTTTAAAAAAGCGCGCGCACCTATATACGAAGCAAGCGAGCGATAACTTCGTGGCCGATCTGCTTGAAACGATAGGCCGGCGTTATCGGCTCGAGCGCGCAACGAGCTAGGTGTAAATGGAATCTCCCCTATTCTTTTTTTTTAAGGAGGGACTCCAGCTGCCGGGGAGAAATTGCGGCTTTGTTTGTACTTAATTAAAGGGGCGTAGTTGAAGTTTTTCATTTTTTTTTTGTGTGAGAGAGTAGCTCGATGAGCCGTAAAAATCTTAGTTTCTTAATTATTCTTTCTTGTTCAGCGTTAAATTAGTTGCAAAAGTAAACGACTACCAAAATCATCAAAATTACCTAAAAATCATTCTCCACAAACCTATCCTCTCCCCAACAAACTCCGCACGAAAATTCACTCTCAGCCACCCACGCGCTCGCTTAATCAGCGGCGCGCGTCCCGAATGATTCACGAGGCGCGCAAAATTTTGGCCTCCGGCGACGCTCGCGCCAGGTGCGCAACGCCAACAGTTACTTACACGCCGCACTTACAGTACCGAGAATTACGCTCGGGCTCCTTTCGAAACTCAAAGCCGAAGCTTTCCCCTCGTTATACACTCGGCCGATATTTCCGTAGTTTTCGCTATACTTTTGCGCGGCTTTTTTCTTCGGTAACGGTAGTTTTTGCCGAGGGGATAAAGTTTTATTGGTCGTACGCGAGATTTTGGGAAGTGGCCTGCGCGCAGAGCGATATTGAGGTAGAAAGTCGCGGGCGTTGTATAAAATTTAAGGAGATTTTATGCAGATTGTTATTTTTCGAATTACTCGCGGGACGTGGAATTCTTAAGGATTTGGTTTATGCCCCGCCGTTGCGCGCCGTGGAATATTTATGGAGATTGTAAAAGTGTTACAACAAAAGGCCCGAGATAATCCGGATCGAGCGGGGAGTTGTTGTTTATAGTTTGCGCCCGAGTTTTTTTCGTTAAATTATCATCTTAACGTTACGTTTAATCAAACAAGATCGATAATGTATTCCTCCGCTTTGCCGCGGCAGAATAAATCGAGCGATTTATGCTAATCAGTTTTCATAGTTTTGCAAATATAAATTAAGACTCTAGCCGTTCGTTATTCAAAGATTTCAGTTTGCAGTATATCTTTCCGAGTTATTATTTTAATACCCAACATTCCAGCTTTATAGTCCCGCTCACTTTTTCAATACCGGACGTCAGCTCTTACTTATTAGAAGCAGGCCTGACAAAGTTATTTTCCCCGCGCTGAAAAAGCTTCCGATCCAGCAATCAGCGCTGGCCGCAAAATCCAGAAGGCGCTCGTTATCCCATTACGTTCCCAAACTAAAGAATATATTCAAATTTCTCTAAAAAGCTAATAATAGAGCAATTCCCCCCCGACGACCTCTTCAAAAGCCTTCCCAGCACTTGTCTCTCCACTCTGTCCTAGCTTACTTTCGCAAAGGCCCCCGAAAAAATCTTCGAAAAAGCGCTCGTCTAAAAAATTTACGGAACGCAGCCTCGTAATTCCCCGCACGACATAACTTCATTCGCTCAAAGGGCACATACGCAGGCGCCTGCGTAAGCCGGCTTTATCGCTCTCGTCCAGCTCGTCATTAGCATCATCCTCGAGCGCTCGTCCTATACAAAATAAAAGCCGAGGCAAAAAGGCGGCTCTTTGCTAAAGTTTAGCGTTCAAGAAGGAGAGCGGGAGGAAAGGAAGAAAAAAAGAAGAAACGTCGTCTCCTCGAGAAGTGAGCGGTGTGTGCGCTGTGCATGCGCTAGAGATGCTTTTCTTTTCAGCACTGGGCGCAGTAAAAGTTAAACTCATTGCCTTTCCAGCTGCTACTGGTGCATTGCTGCCTATTCAGGGCGCGCTGAGCCGGGCTCTTGAAAAATTCAGGCGGACGTGTAACGACCTCCTGCTTTCTCTCTCTCGCTTGCTCTCTGACGTATAGTGAGGGAACCGGTGCTGTGAGGTCAGTGCGCGAGGTCGGAATTCTCGGGGCTGGATGAGCGCGATTTTGGGATACATGCGGTTTAATTAGTTTCTGGTTTGTTGTTTTGCGGGATTAAGTCCGGGTGCGGTTGAACAAATGAATAGTTTATGCTTATCTATCAGAGGGTTTTGTTCTATTTTTAATCTATGGAAAAGACGAGCTGCAGTCTGCTTTAAGCCGAGCGACAAACCGTATCTGTATACAGAAAAAAAGTCGCAATATCACGCATGACGTATACATCATCCCGCATGTTCTCATCATCTCTCCGACCCTACGCAACACACCAGAGAATAAAACGAATCAACCCAACAAACGGGTAATATCTCCGGGACCGAGTCTCGAATTTTCCCGCGCTACATTAAATTGGTTCAATTATTACAGATGTTAATGTCTACTACTCAACTCCGCATTCTCACTACAAGTGGATACCATCGGCTTACGCGCACGGTCCCATAATGGAAGTTCGGCTGGAAACGCTTCGGCAGCCGCGACTAGGCCATGATTGAATTCGAGGATGCATCTACCGCTTCGCACGCGTGTATATGTATACACAGAATGACTAACGTTCTCGCATGCGCATTGTGTGGTGCATCTCGAGAGAACACTGCGGCTAAAGAGACGGAGAAAGAGGGATGAACCGCAGGACGAGCTCGTGTTTGCGGTATGACACCGAGTCTCCTTGCGCTTCTCTTTCCGCGAATGCAGCCAGCCAGCTGGTCTTTGTCTCGCGGGGAGAAAGAGGCGAGAAGCCAAAGCCGGCGTCTTAGAATACCTTTGAATGCGCGCGCGCGCTCTTTGGCAGTTCGAAAACACACGAGCTTTGGCAGGGAAAACGAGAAAGCCCGGGAAAAGAGCGAGCTTGCGGGGGAGCTTTGCCGGAGCTTGCGCCCGCGCGGGGCTTCCATTTGCCAGAAGTAAATGAGCTGCATCGTGAGAGCGCGCAGGAGTGCTCTTTTACTTCTTCTTTCGTGGCAGTCTGCGCGATTTCTTTTTTCGGGCTTTTCGTTAATTGGAGACGCGGATGGTTGTGCACAGACTTGGTATAATGATGAAAATGCAGGTCCCCTTCGACTGAAAAAACTCCACTTACACCCCAAAATATGTTACACACCATAACCACCCCAAATTCCTCGCGCATAATTATCAAGAATAAAATCGCCCCAGATACATTCAGCGTTACACAATCGCAAACTCACAAAAGCATCTCCGTTCCCCTCGGCTCCACGGAAACGGCGGCGCATAATAACATCTCCAAACAGAAAGGAAAACAGCCGCGGTATCGTTACGTTATTGGGGCCAGCTTTTCGTATGCGCGATATTTTCGAAAAACACGCGAGGCAATACGCCGCTTTTTACGAGACCGCACGCGCGCATTTTAGGGACCATTTCCTGCGCGAGCAGCTAGCCAAGGGTTCTACATATACGTCTTTGAATATACGCTAAGGGCTGCGAGAACACAATGCAATGGGGTAGATATATATGTGCGTGTATGCGTGAAAAGAGAGTGTAGGGGAAGGTATTGAATTCAGCGAAATGCGGTGTAGTACATTTGCATGATAATACTGCTCGACGTTATAGGATATAGACGTGACGCGTATTAGGAGGTGCTTAAGCGATGTTTGAGATTCATTTTGTATGGTTGGTAAAGACACGTTATTATGAAAGGAAAATCTATAAATTCAATTTATTCGCGATTCTCAATACAGTCTCAAGATTCCCTTCGGCATCTCAACAAATCTTAAAACGTTAAATTAATCTCCCAATACTTTCGATGCACCAGTCCACACTTTTAAAAATCCAGCATTCAGTAAAAAAAGAAAATAACAAAAACCCCAGCCGATCCACAGCACCAAACATACATACGCAACGATAGCCGGCACAAGACCCCTATATACTTGTACACTCACTCCCATAACACAGCCAATTACATATCGGCCGGCGCATCCCAGCGCACAAGTATACATCTGCATCCTTACCCAGCTCTTCGATCTCCTCGCGCACTCGGAAATACATTCCGCCTCGATCTGTAATGACAAACGTGCATACAAGACCCCGACAGCTCCAAAATGTATGTATACACACACACGTGCATATATACATTCTCCTTCGCGGCGAACTTATATACACGCGACAATGCATCATCCGCTGGGGAACATATCGTACACGGGCGTTTCCAGGCGCGTGTGTCTAACTTATCTTAACTACCTGAGCGAACAAGCCCGGGGTCAGGAGAACAGCGCATGTACCTGAGAAATGTCGTAATGTCCGCTAATGACGCGGGCGAAGGGAATGAAAAGGAGATTTTCGGGGATAGATCGGCTTGGTGATTTATACTCGCGATCGATTTTCGGCTTTTAGGGAATTCCTGGGGAGAGACAAAGATTTTTCGCGAGAGACGCTTGATTTACGGCTCTCTCATTGTTGGCGGGCAGTTCGGGTGTGAAGTATATATGCGCGGGCAAGGCGTATGTATACATAAGAGATGGATATAGGCGAAGGTTTGATTTACGCCGCGAGCCGCTGGGATCTCGTTATGTTATTTTATTTTTATTTTTTCCAACGATCGTTGGAGCCGTTTGATGAGATGCTGTAAATTATTTTAAAATTTCGATTGTAAAAGAGCCGCGTGAGTTTTGACGAATTTTTC
>JAPYZA010003059.1:0-15937 GCA_030522685.1 Eupelmus azureus | reverse complement strand
GCTTCTTTTTCATTCGTTGCCCTCACCTCAGCGTAAGCTTACGTCAGCACAAACATCGATATCTCGTAAACAATAAGAGCGGTAAATTTCTACCTTTGGCGGTAAAAAAAGCGGTAAAAAAGCGGCGAAAAATGGTGTTGAGTACGGTCCGATATCTGTTTTTTAGCCAATGCTTGTGCTGGCGTAAGCTTATGTCAGCACAAACATCGATATCTCGTAAACAATAAGAGCGGTAAATTTCTACCTTTGGCGGTAAAAAGGCGGTAAAAAAGCGGCAATTGTTGCAATAATTAGTTTTGGGTTGTGCTGAAATGCTTGTGCCAGTGTAAGGGACGTCATGTTTATCTGTTTACAACTAGCATGCGCGCTCAGCTCCTCGTGGTGAAATAGTTTTCGCTCGAGTTTTGGTTTTCTGTGAGGCTCGACGTCGTGTTCTTGTGGCTTAATATGGGTTCGAGCATCTCCAGCTGGCTTGAGCTTCAGCCGGTGTGTTGCGGTAATATGGTAGGAAAAGGTTAGGTTCGCCTCCTGCCTTCTGGCTAGCCCTTTCCGGAGCTTCTCTTACTGCTGCCAAGGAACAACCAAGCAGGTAATTGTTCTTAATGTAGGCTACCTTCTCCTCTCCAAGTGTGTTTATATATATATATATATATATATTAGTGTGTTTAAAGTGTAAGTGGTGTTGTGATTAGTCTCTTTCTCTCTCTCTGATTTGACCCGCTTCTTCAGCTGGGTTGTGCTGAGGCATGGTGCAGCTCTTGTCATCTGCTCTTGTTCTAACTCTTTATTGGCGTAGACCGCTGAAGAGCTCTTGCAGATGAAGTCAGCTCCTACTAAAGTGCTCGGCGACCAGGAATCAACGTCCAGTGGTATGGAGTTCAAGAAGAGGGATGCGAGGACATCAAGGGCAAGCTACAGGAAGATACGCTCCAGCTAGATAAAGCATGTAAGTATACCATTCTCTATTAAATACTTGATAAGCTAGACTAGGTAAATAAAGTGCGAGCAAACTCTCCACGGATTCCGTGTGTGGGCTTCTAATCTATTCTATTCTCTGTTTCAGGGCTCGCTATCTGTAACTGGCATCAACTGCCACGTTACAATTTTTTAAATTTTTATCGTTCTTAGCAGGATTTTGTAAGCTGAGCGCCCAAACTAATGTTGTTAGGAAAACAATGAGCTGATTAGATTTATTATAAAATTGATAATTTCAATAAAAATTTGGAAATACAGTCGAGGTTCCCCGTCGTACGTCTATGACGTCCCGTTAATACTTTGATGGGCAGTGGCACTCTCAGAGTGCCACCTGATTTTCTGTGGTTTTTGATCAATTTTTTAATACTTATGAAGTCTACCTTGAGTTATAATGATATGTTCTGCATTGTAATGTTTCCCTGAAAAGGTTAAATCGTTTAAAAAATTCTACAAGATTCCTGTAAAAAACAAATAAGTAATTTTATAGAATTCTTATAAGGTATCCTAGAGTATTTATGTAGGATATCCTACAGGATTTTTTCGTAAGAACTGTCACTATTTTTACGATGACATTTATTAGATTTGTGAAAATGTTATAAACTTTAAAATGCAATAACTTTTTAACAATATATTTTATTATACTGAAAAACGTTTGAATTAGAAGTTTATTAGAAAACATAAGGAATTCTAATATCCTTATGTTTTCTAATAAACTTCTGTGCCAAAAGTCGAATATGGCAAACAATAAATAAATATCAAAAAATTTATTTTTGACTCAGACTAAATAATTCGTATAATCTTATTTAAACTTTTTATTCGCGTTTATTTTACCTGACTAAAAATAATTTTTAGAGGAGAATTTTAATATAAATTTCATATATTGTGTACTATTAATAACTGTAATTAATATATTAATTTTCACAGAGATTTTATTTGTATTATAAATATCGACAATGAAGGAACAGATTCTTTTATTCACTCATGAATATTGGATATACATATGTCTTTTCGGTTAAAAATATTTTCGGACCAATCAATGTATCTGTAAAATTGAGTTAAACACAATTTATTATATAAATAAATAGAATTATAATAATGTAGTAATATAATATTTTCAGGTGGCAAAAGAGCGCTGTCAACCGGCAAGCATTCGTTTGATGGATAATGAACAATTCCAATTTGGCCAAACTCTGAGACCAGAACCTACATGGGGCGGATTAGTATTACAGGGACTGAAGCAGGTTTACATTAAGCGTATAAAAGGATTTAATTGGAATAGTCTATGTGTAGTTACTCTTCTTTTTGAAGGCAATTCAACTAAGGAATTAACTATCCATCAATCCAAGATTTATGAGATTGGTAAAAGCTGCGGTGGTATTCCGGCGGGAGAAACGAACGGCGAACGTGGTTATATGCTTACCTTTGTAATTGCATACATTCGCGATTTAGGTTTAGACTACAATGTACTTGCCGAAAGTTTTGAAACTTCAGTTTCATGGAATCGGGCCTCTACCCTTTGTCGTAATGTCAAAGCACGTATTAACAGTGAATGCAATGCTTACGGTATAAAACATTTTCTTGTATCGTGTCGTGTTACGCAGACTTATGACTCTGGCTGTTGTATCTACTTTTATATGGGATTTAATTGTGAACAATTAGATGATCCTATAACGACTTATGAAGCCATTGAACATTCAGCTAGAGAGGAAATATTAGCTAATGGAGGAAGTCTCTCCCATCATCATGGTGTAGGAAAAATGAGAGCTATCTTTTATCGAGAAGCTGTAGGAGATGCTGGTTTATCTTTATACAGAGCAACTAAAAAACATCTTGATCCTAATAATATTTTTGCCACTGGCAATCTTGATCCTCTTTTTAAAGCTAAACTCTAAACTGATTCATATACATACTGGGCTTAACAAATTCTTTGATGAAGCACTTAAGTTTCTGGTTGAAAGATATATTAACATCCGTAAAATGTGAGATAGAAAAAAAATACATATTTATATATTTTAAAATTCATTTTGCATAACTTACTATGAATTAAGAGAAAAATTTTATATATTTATATAAAATTTTATAATTAATATAAAATTTACTTAATATCATTAAATTAAATTTTTTTAATATCATTAAATTTGGTAGTACCAAAATGAATTTTGATATAAATGGATTTATAGAAAGTGAATTAACATAATCTTTATTCTGAACTAAATTAGATAAAATGATTTGATCGAAAACTTATTGTACTATTTATTTAAATTTCTATTATTAATTTAATTCTCCTTCGTATAACAAATTATTTACAAATTTTGTTAACATTTCAGATTACAATTTGTGGTTTTGCAGAGCTACTGATGGTTAGTACTACGATTAAAACTACTAGTTTGAATTCACAGAATTTCTAAGAACTTCATAATTACTAATTAATATTGAAAAAAACTGTCGGGTCAATATATTAATTTGCATTCACGTCAACCATACTCTCAAAAAATTGCAATCAATTATAACTTATTTTACAGTAGTAATTTTTTAACATATCCGTCTTTCATGTCTCTAACTTTAAAATTACCAACATCTTTTTACTATACAATCTTCTAAATCCTCTTCCTTAATCCTTTTCCTAACATTGAAAAAAGAATCGTCAATAAAAGACTGCATGTTAGTACTGAAAGAAACTCGGACAATCAGTTGTATATTTTTCAAATATATGAAAAATATATATTTAGTGTTATTTCCTGGGTATTTTACTTATCCAAAACGGAGTAAATTTTTCTTTAGAATAATTTTTTCTATAATTAATTTTTATAATTCCTTAAAATAATTTTCTTCATTTGTTTTTTTCACATTTTATAAAACTTGTGGGTCTTATAACGTAATATTTTAACGATCTCCTATATTATTCTATAAACGTTACAAAATAAATAAATTTAATAGGAAATATTGCGTTTAACTAGAGAAATGTATGAATAAAATATTTAACTGGAATCTCGTACTATTCAGCGTACTATTCTGTTATGTGCTGGCTCTGAAATTATAATTTTTAGAGCCACATCGTAAGCTGCACAAGTGCTGAGTTGCAGCTCGGTACTTTTCCGAGGATGAACTTCCTCGTCGAAAAGGTATCAGGTAGCAAGGCACACGTGTAGGAATGTGCGATAACAGCGAGATTCAATACTTTGCCAGTTGTAACACGTGGACGAGGCCTTGAAGCTAGCTGGATGGACATTTGAAGTTAAGGGGAGGAAGCGCACGCGGTACGCTAAACCGTGCTAAAGAGAGGGAACTACCGAGGCTATGATTGAAACCTCGGGAGGGCCTCTCGGCAGTCTGGTCATCGTTACAGTTAGGAATACGTATAAATCTGTAAAATATTAAGAATTTTTGTCGCTGCGTTAGTGCGTAGAAATATTGGAAAATTTAATTTTAAAAAGAAATATAAAAATTGAGAGTTCTAATTAATTATAAAATAAAAGAGAATCTTACTATTAAAGAAAGTACTTGCTCCGAGTCTAGAAATCAGTTGAATACTATTTTTACTTGCCTCATAAATTATCGCCGTGTTCGCGTTATCATTAACATATAAACGCACTTCTAAGGAGAGGCTTTCAGATCCGGGTCACAGATCTTAATGAAACTTTGGGATATATATTTAGATACCAAAATATGAACAAAGCCGCAGTTTTAAGGTCTAACGCTTCGGAATACTCAAGTTATGAGCACTTACAGTCTTATTTTAAAGAAAATATAAAAAATGAACTTCAAATTGAAGCGTGAATTATTTTTAGTCTAAATAAATCCTTAATAATCACTTAGTAATTAACATTAAACTAGAAGAAACAAGCTTCAATTTACTGTTTTCAGAATCAAGAAAAAATAATTTGGACCAAAGTTATGCTTGTTTAAAGTTAAGTAACATAAGAACATCAAAAGCCAACTAAATTCCGATCTGTGAATTTTATAATTATTCAGTGCTTTTTAGCTGCTTAAATTTAAAGAAGCATAACTTCGGTCCAAATTATTTTTTCTTGATTCTGAAAACAGCAAATTGAAGCTTGTTTCTTCTAGTTTTATGTTAATGACACGTCCAGAAACGCAACTATTTGGCAAAGCTGGCGCTTGTCTTGCTCTCATGTTTTCGAGCCTAAGCTTTCGCTTAATAGCTCGGGATTATGATAAATTATTGAGGAAAAGGATTTTTGTTAAGTTAGTTTTTGTGATGTGTAGTGAAAATAAACAGGCATTAGGGCACAATAGTTCTGGGGGACTATTTCCACTAGATACTTTGTTTATTGTAGTAGGCACTGTGTCAAATGATTGAAGCACAATAGTTCTGGGACACTATTTCCTCAAAGCCAAGTGATCACGATGTAGAAATATCTTTGAGAATGAACAGAAATGAAGCGCAATAGTTCTGGTGGATTATTTCCTCAAATTCAGATAACTACGAGTTAGTGTATGTGTATGTGTGTGTATTTGTGAATGTGTAAGTTATATAATTGAGACCTTAATTTATTCGTTGAACTTACTTTTATTTTTAATTAATGAAAGTCTTTAACAAGTCAATGAGTATAAAAGTTAAAATAATTTTCAAAGTATAAAATGTCTTAGAAATAAATTTGGAATTCGAACTTAGAAAATATAGAAATATGAACTTAGAAATAAATTTAGTATTTTTTAACTTAGAAAATTTTTCTATATTTGAACTTAGAATAAATTTAGAAATTTGAACTTAGAATAACTTTTATAAAATCAAGTAAATATTGTAAGATTTTAAAGACTTAGAATATTCTAAGCTTGATAAAAAAATATCTTAAAAGATATTGGACTCAGAGAAAGGCCAAGGCCCGTGGAAGCTCGTGGCTAGTTAAATGGTCAATGACGACTTTTCTCTCCGTGTCCCGAGCTTTTATATCCGCTGTCTAGCATAGATACAGCATAGACGCAGATCAGCCGACCAATGAGATGAGCTTGCTAGCAGCCCTCGCCATCAGAGGCCCGCCCTCCTTGAGTGAGTCCTGCACGTAAGAGAGAGAGAGAGAGAGAGAGAGAGAAAGGTAGCGAGAGAAAAGAGAGAGAGAAAAAAGATATATCTGCCCCTCTATCTTTTACAATATTTATATAGTGTACTTTTGCGTATAACTAACTATTTTACAATGATTTAAATGCAATATTCTATTAGAGAAATTATCATTATATACATATGCAAAAAGAAACCTTAAAACATATTAAGAATCCATCCAATAAATTGCATTTTAATATAAATTAATAGTTAACTTAAAATTTAACAAGAAAAATATTAAGTATAAAATAAACAATTGAATTCTTAATAATTCTTAACATATACAATACCATTAAACGTAATAAATCTATGTATAAACCTATTTTTTATCAATAACTATTAATTAACAATATATACAAAATCAGAATCAATCGGAAAAATAATTAGAACATTTGAATTGTTATTTGAAATAAATTGCAATATGAATATTCAATAAAATATAATGTTAAATATATTTTTAACGTTTTTCTTATAATTAAAAATTAATATTCAACTTTGTTTTTACATAGCATGAAAGAGGTAAAATTATTACACAAGTTCCTAAAATCAGAAATTAAATATTAAAATTATTTATTAAGTTATTGAATTTTGAAATTTCATTATATTGTATATGAATATTCTATGTACTGAGGAAAAAATTCTGAAAAGCGCGCATCGATAGTTTTGGGCCTAGCGCAGGCCAACTTTTTATGGCTTCTTAACGATATACAACATGTGGCGCCTGCCACCAGACCTCTACAGGTATTCCCCTAATCTATCCTTTCGTTGAAGCTTGAAAACTACAGAATATTATACATCGAACAGTTTAACTATTTGCTTGTTTTAAATATTAAAATTAATATTAATACATTATTATTTCTAATACTAACTCTTAATATCAATACAGCTATTATTATATCACATAACGCAAGTGAAAGAAAAGAATAAAAGTTTTCGAAAAAATATAAAATTAATACTCTCTTATATTATTAATATTATAATTAATTATTAATAAATCAACTAATTTTACGGGGACGTCACATTAATTACTATGTGGTTATTAAGGATTTATTCAGACTAAATAATTCACGCTTCAATTCGAAGTTCATTTTTTATATTTTCTTTAAAATAAGACTATAAGTGCTCATAACTTGAGTATTCCGAAGCGTTAGACCTTACCAGTGTGGCTTTGTGTATATTTTGGTACCTAAAAACATATCCCAAAGTTTCATTAAGATCTGTGACGCGGAACTGAAAGCCTCTCATTGTTAGAAAATATCTCGATCGGTCCGGCATAAAAGAAAACAGAATAATTGCCGTGTGAATTACTAGGAAAATACAATTCGGTCCTTTATTTAAAAGAACATTCTGTTCTTGCTAATAAAAAGAAATCGTCTGTCAAATATTTATCAAATTTAAATATATCGATAGTAAGTGCGAAAAGAGAAATTTATACCTAATATAAATAGCTATCATAACATAGGCCGAATAAAAGATTCAGTGATTAAGGAGAAAAAAGGGAGTGTTTAATTATTGGAATGGGTCACGCGCTTTGACCATAAAAAATATACCTACACACACTGACCAATATATATATCTTTCAAATAGCAGCCTGCGGCCTCAGCAACCTCGGCGAGGTTAAAGGTGAGTGTACAAATATTAATTGCATGAAATTTTCCTATTAAATTAATACCCCGTATCTCCCCCTTCGAGCTAAGGCACAAAGGAAATTTAGTTAAGAGAGAGAGAGAGAGAGAGAGAGAGAGAGAGAGAGAGAGAGAGAATTGTTTGACACAACGCCAGATAATCTGCTGGGCGGGCCGATATGGGACGTGTTGAATAAGCCACAAACAAATAAGATATCTTTTTTTTTAATAAATAAAAACGTACGCGCTTCACGCGTACATAACATATTCTCTTAAGTAAAAGTAGAATTAAGAGAAAAGCGAACAGCAAGCGATTAGACCGAGTTGAATGCCGCTCGCGACAGTCCGTCATATGGCGCAATAGAAATAGGATCCGCGATAAGAAAGTATCCTATGACACTGTCGCGACGACATCCGGGGCACGTGCAAGCAAAGTTGCACTTTTTCTAAGCTAATCATCGTACATGAAAATCATCTTTTCGAACCATTTAACGACATAAGTCGGCGAATAAGAATTGGCGGTTCTACATATGAGGAATTTGCTTTGTCTCGAACGAGAAGGCTCACTTCGTGAGTCCGCGGCCAGCAACAAAACAGCACAGACACCTTCTGCAACGCGTTAAGAATCTTCTAGTCTTTTTTTGAGAGTCGGAACTTAGAAAAACTATAGTAGGGACTTGTCTATTGCTGGCCGCCGCGTACGGACAGATTTTCTCGGGACTCAGGCGTGCGGATAATTGAGAAAGGAAAGAGAGAATTTAAAAAAAAATTTTTTTTTTTAAATACAGCAAAACAAATATTAACTGCTATAAATCCTATTTTTATTGGAGATAATTGGACTTTTGATACTGATTCTGTTCGTGCTTCTGAGCGCTTATAAGTTATCAAAATAACATTGTTATGCCTGTTAATATATATGCGATTTTATTGCAAACTAAATACGTGTATCCAAATTTGTTGCTAAGCAAATTATTAAATGATAATTTAATGTTTCTAAAACTTTGTTTTTATTTTGGCTTTCTACCTGCGACGGTCCCGTACGGACCCCATCGGACGCTGCTACGCGTTCGAGTAGTTTCTGACCACAATTTCGTTTAATTGCTAATCGAGAACTTTTTCTATTGATTTATCATGCAACAAAATAACATAAAGTGTTTTACTAAATATGTTTTTTTTTTACTACTATCTTTATTTTATGTGAATGTTCAAACTAAATTAGAGAGAGAGAGAGAGAGTTACAATTTATGTTTTCTAATATAAATTAAATTTATAATATTCCTGCAGCGTACTTAGCTTCACACTCTCCCTACTCTCACTCTTCGTACTCTCTTCAAACGCTCTTTTTTCCTTACTCTTTTTTCATTTGCTGGCTATTGCACGTTAGGTGCTCGTGCATCTCTTAAATTGTCTTCTGGTTAACTTATATGATTATTTTGCGTAATCAGAGAAGATTTTCTGCGGGTTAGATGTCAGAAAAGGCAGACAAAGATTTATACTTTTCTATCGCCCAACTTAGAATATATATAAAAATAATAATGTTTCTAAATTTTACGAAAATTGTATCAAAACTGTGTAAAAATGTAAATTTGCCATATTTTTACTGATTTGGGTTTATTTTTTCTTAGTTACTATATTTTAATATAATAACATAATTATATGGCATATATGTTTCATTTATTTAAAGGAAATTTAACTTAATAAAAATATATAAAAAATGTTATACTTTTTTCATACTTCTGAAGAATTTAAAACTTAATTATATATGATTATTATTCTATAGTCAGAAAACAAAATTTCCTTATTTTAGTGTATCCTGCAAGTTAGACTGCGAAGATACATTTATTTAAGTAAAATTATTAATTTATTACTATTAATTTTAATGTGGTATCAGAATTATGTGTTAGTTATTGAATAATTTCACATTAGGGAATTTGGATCAATTACCACTTTTTTTTTGTATTTTTATAACTACAATAAAATATAAATTTACATACCATATAGTGACTTTTGGTCTAATCTATGTATTTTTTTTTCTTAATACTGCTTATTTCCTAATTTCTTTCTCTCTCTCTCTCTCTCTCTCGTGATTAATCTAAATCACATCTTTTTATGTGTGTAACTATAACGAAAGTATCGGGTTATAAAAGTTTTTATGGTTCATAATGCTCCTGGTTCTTCCTTAGTCTTTCTTATTTTTTCTCGTAAAAGGAGCGGGTCCTCTTCCGTTTGCTCTTCTGCATGCGTGCGATGATTTTCTAGGAGATTCACTTTTGTCGTTTTAGCCTGCATACTTCCGTATGAGCTGCCATATATGGTGTTAATACTATTCTTTCGCATTCTCTGTGCTTTTTCTTTGTTGGACGTTTAAAATTGTGCAGCGTTTCTATTTCTGCCCAAGCTGTAGAATATCTCGGGTTTGTACGTTTTACGGCATCTTTTTTATTGTAGTAACATATGGACGCTAAATTGGCTTGGCTATTTGCTTTTATGTATTTTATTGTTCCAAGTTGTTTGAACAACTGATACAATTCTACGTAGGTTATAAAAGGATCAATTACTGTTTTAATTCTTCTTCCAATTTCATCAGTTATTACTATTGGTATACTCTTCCTGGTTGTTTATTCTTTAGGTACGTATTCCTCCTCTGTGTCTGTTGACGTTCGATCTTCATTTTTATATGAGTGCTCACTCATCTCTTAAGAGGTTGTGACGCACATTGCGTTATAAGACAACTATTTAATTATTATTATATCAAAAGCATAAGGAAAGAGGGAGGTCCATATCTGGCCCGTATAATAGAGGGATAAATGGGCTTTTATTAATAAGGAAATGTGTGTGTTATGTTTGTTTCTGGAAATTAACGTCGAAGAGGAATAAGCTGCATGGGTGATTAACCTTTAAAGGGCCGGGTTTTGAGGTTTCGAAACCTCCTTTGAAAGTGCCCAAATTCATGTCTTGTATCACCCATCAACTATGTTCAATGTTCCTATCATGGACCGAGCCGATATATCGGCTTCCCGGCCCTTTAAAGGTTAAGGAAGCGAGAGGTATCAGCGAGTCTACGTATAGAAGAGAAAATATGAGAAGAGCGAGCATATGAATATTTTGAATTTCGCGCGTCGATAAGGTAGGGATTAGAATTAGCGAAATGGAGTTCATGGATTGTGTGAATTCGTGTTTTAGGATATTGTAGGGAATTCGCGTGTGAAATGAGTGCATAGAGGTGATCGTAATGAGGAAACGCGTTTGAGGAAATTGGGTTTACGGAGGAAATAAGTCGCGTAAGGAAAATGGTGCAGTGAGGCGCCTAAGAGCGGTCAAAGTCGTAGATAGACGCCCGATAGACTGCTCTCAGGCAATAAGCGCGGACGCCGTAGAGAGACTTGGCGGGCAAGCAGGAAGAAGAAGCTCGCTCCGCCATTGTCTGTCGAGCCACCGAACGAGCCGGAAGTCTTTGGAGCGCGTGCGAGCGAGGTTGAGTATTTGTGCGAGGGTTCGCGGATCATCATGACCGTGGGTGTTAGCGCAGCAGCAACAGCATCATAGTCAGCATCATCAGAGCGACGAGTGACAGCAGCAGCTATCAGCGCAGTAAGAAGCCGAGGTCGAGGGAAGGAGAGAGAGAGTAGAAGCGCCGGCGGGAGGCCAACGTTTGTATCACGTTTGGGGCAGACAACCGCGGTGAGAGGAAGAGGGCTAGCGCAAACGGGCATTATCCACGGCGACCTGCAGGTTGAGAGAGCGAGAGAGAGAGAGAGGGCGTGTTTAGGGTTCAGGTGAGAGAGTGGGTGTTTAGTGTGTGTGCGCGTAACATCGACGTCGGGCCGCGGGTGGACGGTTGCGAGAGAGAAAGAGAGAGAGAGAGAGAGAGCGAGAGTGTGAGGCGGAACACCTGTTGCAGCGGCACCAGGGAACTTAGGGACTTTCCACACTCAGGGGATTTGTGACCGTGACTGTTCCGTGTGCATTTGTGATTGGAACATGCGGTCAAATCGTACGTGGAGTTCGCCATCTGTCTTTGTACCGTTGTTCAATGCTTGAAGTAGAGCTACTTATTATGTTAAGTACTATTATGTCACGAATGGCACCGCTTGCGAGGAGCACTGTTGAGGCTTGAGTTCTTATTTAATTTTCGTGAGGAGTTTTTAAATGATTTTTGAATTTTTAACCGATTTTAAGGTTAGTTATTTTATGAATATATATAATAGGCGGAGAGTATGTTAGAATTAAGTTGCGATTAAAAATTAAGTTTTATCATTTTAAGAAAGTTTAAAATTTATACCTTTTTGAATATTTAATTATCCACATATATTTTTATTTATCTCCATATATATATATATATATATATATATATATACCCATATTTCCGTTTGTATATACATATATTGAAAGGATAAATCTTATAATAAATATGAATTTATCGATTTATACCGAACCAAGCTGTTAATTTTGATTATAAAGGCAGAGCACGCATTCTCCTCCAGGATTCGAAGGCTGTTATGCATGTTACTCAACCAAAAAAGGCGTTTCGTCCTCGAGCAGCTACAGTGGACTCCTCAGTAAGGCACTAGCTGCTCCATCTTAGACACCTGCCGAGAGCTGTTAACTCGGACTTAAATGTACTGAGCTCTTCGAATCCTGGAAAAGAGTTCGAAGTGTCCTCTATTGGTGCGAACACCAAGTCACACAACCAATCAAAGATCAGTTGTGCGACGGCAAATACATAATCCATTGCCGATTTTTGTAAGTTCGAAAAGACGCTATCGTTCGTAGTCATAATTTTAATAAATATGAACTTATCGGTTTATACCGAACCAAGCTGTTAATTTTGATTATAAAGGCAGAGCACGCATTCTCCTCCAAGATTCGAAGGCTGTTATCCGTGTTGCCCAACCAAAAAAGGCGTTTCGTCCTCGAGCAGCTAGAGTGGACTCCTCAGTAAGGCACTAGCTTATAAATTTTATGATATTTATGATATTTTATGATAATTTTATGATAAATTTTATGTTTGTGTGTAATTGGGAAAATTGGAAAATTTTATGAAATTTTAACTTAAAACGGGGGTATTTTTAGTAATATTTTCGTGGTTCAAAGGAGTTATTAGAAAGATTATTATAAAAATTTGTTTTAGATATATATGTGTATGCACACAAATTTTATATCAGGTTTATCCTCTTCTAAGACGTATCGGTTCGGAAACGCTTTGGCATATTATTCGATTTGAAGAGTCAGTCAGGAATCTAGTAATGCAGGAGGTAGTGACGATTCAGAACCCATTGGGATTCAGGTTGAGGTCTATCCAGTCAGTACAGCGGTAGTAGCCACCACTACATCCACCACGAAAACCGCTTCGATGTCAAGTGCTGTTTTGGTGACAACCACTAAAACGACAGGGGTGAATAGCCTTCTTCCGCTGACAAACTATCAGGCTCACATCTCACTACCTCGGACTAGGATATCAATTGGCCACGAAATAAGGCACTTTTGGAGGCACCATCCAACGGAATGGGAGTACTATTCGACTCGGATGGTGCGTCAGCGAGCAACGGCGCCATGCAAAATACCCCCCGTTCTAGAAGTTACTGACAGAAACGATTCGCCGTTATCAGATAATGAGGCGGAGGGTGTTAGGATGCAACTGTCCATGCAGAGCACTCCATTTCATAAACCTATCCTTGTCGAGTGAGGGAGGGGAAGGAAACCATGAGTTAGGATATTAGGCATTCCAGAAGAAGTTAGCCAGAGATCAGGCCAGGTTAAAAAATAGAGCGCAAAGGGCAGCGGAAGAAAAACGAAAGAAATTACAGAAGCTGTCTGGGACGCGTGAGGATTTTGAAACGGCTTTGCTGTGGGAGTTTCCCTACAAAACGAATGAAAAACCTATAATAAGGCCTAAATCAGAGTCAACAACTGAGAGCTCTAGTGGGGAGGAATGGACGGTAAAAACTAACAAGAGGCACCAAAGAAAATTAAGAAAATAACTAGAGCCAAGGATTAGTTTAGTAAAGAATAAAAAGAGCGATTTTGAGAAGAAAGTTAATTATAGGAATGAGAAAAGAAATTACTCAAGCTCGACAGAAGAGGAACGTTAAAGACACTCGAGATGAAAGAAGAAGTGTGAATTTCCATCTAGATAGTAATGAAGAATTTCCTCCACTAAGAAGAAATAAAACCACATCTGAGAGTTCGGAGTCGGAAGTTGAGACGAGTTCCAGGCGTAGAATGAGTAAAAAAGATAAGAATTTCAAAGGTCAGAAAATAAAGGCAATTAAGTATTTGAAAAGTTGGGATTTATTATTTACTCGTGAGGAGCAAAATGCGGAATTTGAGGATTTCTTAGAGAGGTTAAATGATTGTAGGGATGGAGCGGAAGTGGCATATGAGGATTTATTGAGGGCTTTACAGTGCATCTTATCTAAGAGCACGGAAATGTGGTTTACGAGTTTAAAAGATAGATTAAAAACTTGGGACGACTTCACTAGGGCATTTAGGAATCAGTTTATTAATGAGTATCATAGGGAAAATTTATTGGACGAACTGAGGAGACGCACTCACGGAAAGGGTGAAAAGATTGCAACATACCTAACCAATATAAGGTATATTGTTTTTCGATTCAGAAAACCTCCTTCAGATAAGCGCGTCACAGAAATCGTTTATAGGTCTCTTCACCCAGAATACCGTAAGGCGACTTCAGATAGATTGATTGAGGGTCTAGACGATATTGAGAAATTTGGGCGCCGATGGGAAAGGCAAAAGGATCTTGATAGCCGATATGATGCCACCGGCACCTGAGAGGATATTGGTCCCAGGAGTCGCATTTGTGGCAACTTATAAGTCTAAGGCTGCAGCGGTGAATCAAGAAAATCAGGTCGCTGCTGTAAAATCTGCAGAGGCAACGCAAAAAGAGCAGACTAATGCGAATAAGGGCGGAGATAAAAAGAAAGGGCAGAATCAGGAGAAAGTCGATGAGGGATTGGTATTAGAAAATAAAAACGAACAGGGTTCATCGAATGTGGCAGTTGCGCAGGGTTTAAGTCAGAGTGATTAAAATAGAGCAAGTTGGATAAACAGATATCAGCAATAAAATTTCGGAAATTTCAATCAGAGATTTAATAAGGGAAGAAATTTCGGAAATAATGGGCAAAATTTTAGTAGAAACAATGGTTGGATGAATAATTCAGGCAATGCAGTTGGGACTTCGAATAGTCAGGGACCCTAAACTGCTATGATGAATTTTTCACCAAATCCTAATTCCGCGTCGCGGAGCAATAATGAGGGAAATTAATTTATGGGCACGTGTTATAAGTGTCAGACGTTAGGGCATAGAGTGTCAGATTGTCCAGAGGTTGTCTGCTATTGATGCAATCAAAAAGGGCATACAACTAGACGATGTCAAATGGCTCCTCAGGCACCACGTGAGGTGTGTCAGGTATGCGACATGAGGAATCTGACTTTTAAGACGTGTGACCTCCGTAAGGCTTGAGAAAACGCGCAGGATGGCGACCAGAAAAGTTAAATTTTCCTGTTCCCCACGAAGTCCTTGGGTTAAGTGAGAAAAATAATGAGGAAGAGTGTGAGAATCTCATGGAATTGAAAGAACGTCTTAAGAAACGAAGTTTATGGCTACCTTATTCTGAGGAACGTGTACCAATGAAAGGTGGGATTCCAGCAATGACTGACAAAGATTTTTCGGAGAGGGGAATAAGGTTATTGTTAGAGACGTTTGAAAAAGAAAGAAGAGACGACTGAGATAAAAAAGGAATTGGAAGAATTAAAATTTGTATTTTGGGGAGAAGATCAGTCAGGGAAGGCGTTTGGAAAATGAGACGATAGAGTAGATCAGAACGATAGGAGGGAAATGGAACGAGATTATGAGGACTTAGGAAGAATTAGGAAGGCTGTGAAGATTTTGCTTCAGGATGGGGGGAAAGAGAAGAAAGCAAGCAAGACACAGCCAACAGATAAGAAAGTTAAACCGCTAGAACGTAAGAAGGTAGAGTCGGAAAATAAAGAAATAATAGATTTAGCGGCGATAAATTGGGATAGCAGAAATTATATCACGGTGCGTATAGCAGGACGATTTTATAAGGTACTTTCAGACTCGAGAGTTAATGTCTCGTTGGTAAGATCCTTGATAGCAGAACGGTTTCAGGGCGAGCTAAAACCGAGTAGTTTGCTAGTTAAGGGGACCAGATACTATTAAAATCTGAAAATATAAAATATAAATAATTAAAAATTAGTTGCCTATATATAAAAATAAAAAATAATAAGTGAA
>JAPYZA010003058.1:9901-25841 GCA_030522685.1 Eupelmus azureus | reverse complement strand
GAGAGAGAGAGAGAGAGGAGGTGGAGGAATGCGAGCGACGTTCTCGGCGTACAAATGGGCGCGCGAGAATACTTCGCCGGTGGTCCCCGCATTCAGCGCGAAATTGGAACCAATAGGCTGCGCGTACATATATACGTGAGCGTTCGATTCGATTCCCGCGTCCCTCTCTCTATTTTCTCCATTTCAATTGATTTCGCCCGCCGAATTTCTTCTCTTTCTCTCTCTCTCCCAACTCCCAGCGCGAGCCCACCCCCCTCTCGACTTTTTCAATATATGTATAACGCGGTTTTTAACCTCGCGCGACTTTTTTTCTCTCGCCGTCGTCGTCGTTCGATTCATATCGCATTACATTCTCTCGCGGGCGCACAATGGCCCCCGATTTTTTTTCGGCGCATACATCGCCTCGGAATAATTAGACCCGGGCGACGCGACATTTATATTAACGTCGATTTCGGGCCATTGTCTCACCTGGGCGCCTTTTTTTCTCCCCCCGATATGTATGCAGGCGCGCGCTTTTTTCGGGGGTGCGCCGAAAACTCAGACGGCTCTTCAGGAGGTGCAGCCAGAGGGCGGACAATGGTGGGCACGCGTGGGTGCAGCGCCGGCTGGCCGCACAAAGCCCGCGATGAAGTATAATAAGCGGTGTATATAATACGCCGGCGGCTCGTTAACGGCCGAGTCGCGCGGCCATTGTGCTGGCACAAGTCGGCGATCGAGTGCGCGCGAGGTGCACACCTTTTATCGGCCGATGCTTATCAGTCTTGGGGCTCTGATATGCCTTTAATCCGTTTGTTTCGCCCTGGTTGTGTGTATACTTACCGTGCGTGAGGTTGGCTTTGCGCGAAGCGGACAACGGCTTGTTCGGGAGGGTTGAGATTGTGAACGGTTGAGATTAAGATTTGTATTATTTGTTGCTTGGGGAAGGGATTTTAAGAGGGTAAATTGGCTCTCTTTGGGTGATTGACTTGTGGAGTAAAAATGATTTAAGAGTAAGTGATTTGGTTGAAAGATTTGGAGAACGTTATCGCAGAGTTTTCTGAAAGCGCATTTACATATTGATTAAACTCAGTTGTCTTTTACTTATGTTTATATAAAAAAAAACATTAATTAATTGTAGATCAAAAGTAATTGTAGATCAAGTTCATAATTATTTCATATATTTGTTATTCAAATGCAACATTTTGCCACTTCTTTTCACAATTTAATTTCATTCCATTCCATCTAATAACCACAATCCATACTTTTAAAAACACATCGAAACGCACATATCCACAACTACTTCAACAACTCGCTACTGGACCGAGCAGTGCGAAAAAGCCTCGCAGCCGAAAGTAAAACACCAAATAAAAGAGAACGGCCGGGCGTACCTGTACCTCAACACTCTCTGAGCGATGTGTCGACATTCCTGGGCTATACGCGCGAGAGCGCGACCATTACTCTTCTTGCGGAACTTTTCAGTTGACGCAAGATTATCCTACTCTCATATTTCATTCCACGTCGCGCTTCAGCCGCGCGTTGGCCTTCCGCCCCTTCCACTTTTTTTATTCATCCTCTGTATAGCTCGCGCGCGGCTCATTACGCGCTAATTTGGGAATCATTTTTTTTCATTTTGACTCGAGCGCGCGCTCACGTTTCGATTGATATAATCGTGCGGGCCGCGATTGCAGGATGATTTTTCTTGCGCGGAGATTGATTGACTCTTGTGTGTGTGAGATTTAAGCGTGATGCTGGAAAGTTATTTCGAGGTGTTGTTGGTTGTGCCATTTAGCGTTGGAAGGGCTATGAAAGTTAAGGAGGTCTTGCCAGCGTTGATTTAGTAAAAATTTAGTCAGTTTGTTGGGTTAAAGCACCAACATTTTAAACGTTTGTGCTATAAGTATTGAAATATAAGTTTAATTTATTTTTTCTGCGACTTGACTTATTAAAAAGTTCTTTAGCTAGGTTTTAATAAGTTTTCTAAACCGACTAATGTAATAGAATCACCTAAACTATTGCTCAAAATCTTTTAACAATTATCGTTAATTGTCATGAGATCAAAAACTAACGAAATGTCATAACTAAATTTGCATGCCTATTTTCGTACCTCGAATAACGCGCTAGAATTATCACAGACCATCCATTAATTTTCACAATCCCAAACCTATGTCAAAGACGCCCACGTAACAGGTGATCCGGATTGCGCCTGCGATCAATAATTCCCAATGATCCTCTCTCTCTGTCTGCCTCTCTTCACCCGTCCCACAGCAATCGTTCATTCTCACCCTTTCCAAGAGCCGCGCGCGCGCGTACGGCAGAGAAGACCGGGGGGCACCAAATTAATAGTAATGAAAATTGGTTATCAGTCGAAACGAAGCCGTGTGTCGCCGGCGGAGCGCGTAATATCCCCGAGCGCGGGAAGCCGGATCAGCGTTGACACAAAGCGCCCGTAATCCGTTTATCTTCTCTCCGAGCGCTCGCTTGCTCTACCCGCGCGACAGACTCTCGCTCTGTCTCTCTGTGTATACTGCGAGAGCGTATATACGGGGACGTCGTTTAGACGACTGGTCCGCCGGTCTTTACGCTGGATTGGCCGAGTTAATAATCGCGCTGGTTGAAATTGTTTTCAGTTTAGAGAGAAGGGATATTTTATGCGTACGCCGTGGATCTGACTTGCAGGTGCCGCTGGAGTTGCGAGATTTAAGCCAGGCTCTGTGTTTGATGTGTTGAAGTAAGCACGGATCTGGTTCGTTCGAGCGTTCGTCGTGTTTGGGGTGTTATCTTTTTTGGTACGGTGATTGATTGCATTGCATAAATTGGTTTTTGAAAGGTTTAAACTGCTTTGCATTATGTGCTAGTTACATTTGCAGTGGACTGAATTTATTTAATTTTACATCATTTTTTATGTATTTTTCTTAATATATCGATTAAAATTTATACTGACTATGATATTCTAGAAAATTTTATATCTGGAACCAATAGAGGTCGAGCAAAATAATGGATACAATAGAAGACTCCAAAACAATCGTTCAAGCCCATCACCCTCACTGCCCATTAAACTACGATAGAAGGGTTGTACAATCCCATTTTTATTTTCGCACCTGAACGATCTCTCTCTATGAAACCATAGAATCTCCACTTAATAAACTCTTATAAGTTAAAGAAAATCATGGCTGCTTGTAGGTATATGCTCATGCAAAATGATCCAGGAAACTAAACCGCCTGCGCCGGGAATTCGGTTTAAACTTGCTCATTGTACTCTCGACCCCTAATCAACGCAGGGCTCATTGTTTCACTTTCACTTTTCATTCGCGCTAAAGGAGCGGCTTAAGCTCTGGCATTTTGCAGAAAAAAAGAATCTCCGGCATTCAGTTTGATACGCCCATGTCGAGTGTTCATCTTTCATTAATAACTCAGCGAATCATAGTACCAAAATTCCTGACCAATGAACGAGCCTTTCATTGTGGCTAACCCTTTCTCGGCTCTTCTAAAGACAATAACCATATTCGATTTTCCACCATCAAGTCGGACACAATAAAATCCTTGGCTAATTCAATCCTTTTGGCCCCCAGCGAACGAAGACATGTAATCCTTTGTCAGTGATAAGCTCTCTTTGTAAAATCGTTCGGGATGAGCCGTCGTTATTCGCAGGTATTTCATCGCTTGGTCTAAGCTTAGTGGTCGATAGTTCAAGCCATTATGCGGATGTAATCAATAGCCTTGATATCACCAATCATATTATTTGAATCATTTGTGTCGATTATCCAATGTTTCGATTAGGGAATTCTCAATTTGAATTCAACTTGCAGATTAAGGAGTGTGATATTAGAGTGAAATATTGATTAATTATTTCAAAGTTGTATTCTTTAACGTTAAAGATAACCTCCTATACTCTAATTATTATCCTCTGATAGTCAAAGGGAGGAAATAGAAACTACTTTAGGATCAAATTAAGTATGAATACTGGATTAGAACCATCGATCACTCCTATTTGTTGTTAAATAATTTCAAGTACATTCTTTATCATCTCGTAAAACATTAACAACTCTATCCTTTTCAATGCACTATTTCACTCCTCAATTGGTTCCTTATTGATACAACTCCGCGAGGCGTCCACAGTGGTGGGCGTTTGCTCTCGCTGCGCGGGGTATTTGCATGACAACGGGGAGGAACACTCGCCTTTGCTAATTAACCGATGCCACATACCGATTCGGATTAACGAGAATATTGCATTTTTAATACACGGTGCCACCCGCGGCGAGGTGGATGCGTTGGCGCCCGAAAAACGTGGGCACTTTGATCTGCGCGTCCTTTCTTCTTGTGCTCGATGTGCGTTATTAGGAACCGAGAGCCACCGGGGACTTCATTATTACAGCGAGGGGTGGTCTTGCGAATTTCGGTATTACAAGTGCGTGCCTATCGGCTTACTGTGATAGAGCTGGAATTCTGCTTCTGATGGAGGATTGTCAAAAGAATTTGGTTTTAGAGTTTTGACACTTTGGTTCAGTTGTTCACGACGTTAATGCTTTTTAATTAAAATGTTTGGTTCTTTGTGATGAGTTTATTTCGATTTTTTGGCTTGAGATTTAGATTGGAATTTTTGTAATTCATATGATAATGGTATTGATGAAGAAGAACAAATCTTATCATGTTAATTTAGGTCCCTACTTTAATAAACCCTTCAGGGGATCAATGTTTTATAAGGAAATTAAATTTGTTGAAGTACCGACAAAGTCTCTGAATTTATCTTTTCCTAAGTCGACCGTAAAAGATGTAGAACCATCATTTAATCGAAATTTTAAAAGCATCAGCCTAATAAGTAATATTCACAACAATTTAAACCTGGTCAACGCTCGCAGTTAGCATACATCCGTCAAAGCTCTTATCTTCCGTGTACTCTCAAAGATTGCTTCTCCCAAGTTGTGCGCTCTTTGTGTTCCGGACTGCACTCATTTTCAACCCCTCTTAATTTTTCCGCCTCTCTCTCTTTCTCTCTCTCTCTCTCTCTCATGCCTTACCGAGCAAATGTTTCAGCACGACGACGCTTGATTTAGACATTCAAAGAATTTGCGCGCTGGCAAGCCTACATCTACCAGCAGCGCGTACACGTGTGTATGTGTGTACGCTGGCTCGAGAGTTGGCTCAAGCTACCCGCTGACTAGCTCTCGCGAGCGCTGATTGCTGCTGCATCTTTGATGACCTCGTCCAGACAGGCAGGGAGAGAGAGAGAGAGAGAGAGAAGAGGGTCGGCTACGCCGATGGCCTTGCGCGCGCAGAGCGCAAAGAAATGGAGCGCGATGGATGAAATGGCTGGGCGCTCTCCCTCTGCAGCGAGCGGCAACGTCGAGATTGATATTTTAACAGACGGATTACGTAAGGAAGGGGGTGGCTCTCGTTGCCGTTTGTTTTCCCTTTTTTTGCGCTTGCCCCGGCGACGGAAGGTCGGGCTCGTTCGGATGAAAGGACGTATTTGCCGCTCATCGATTTTCACGATGGATGCGGATAGAGAGGGGGAGGGAGATAGAAAGAGAAAAGCCGACAGTCGACGTATTCGCTTTTGCTAGCTTTTTTTGGTTAGGTTTTCTTTGCGATTTAGTTCCTGTGTTTTCCGACGAATTTCCCAGTCAGCGCTCTCCCCCGCTCCCTCTCACTCTCTCGTTGGCAAACGATGCACGTGTGATGCGATTTTGTTCTGCTGTGGGTAGCAGGTTCGAATTGATGCAGGTTTTAAAGTGTCGTGTGTAAGAGAATCTTTTTCGAAAAGAGAAGTTGTGTGAGGAATTGTTTTTGGTATTATGGATGTCAAACCCCTGCTCTCTATTATCAAAAAGGACTATTTTTTTTTTTTTTTAACTTAAGTGATATTTTGCAAATGTACACGAAGGAACTACATGTATTGATTATGAATAAGAGACGCGCAATACAATTGCACTAATTCAAAGCAATCATTGATTGAAAATTACATAAATAATGTTAATTGTCCCCTAAATCCTAAATATTTTAGTACAGTAAAATAAGTTATTCGTTAACATACTACATTTCTTATCCTGACAAATTTTCAAACGTATTTTTTCTCTTATTTCCAGGCCGGAAGTGCACACCTCAGTCAGCTCTCGGCCACGTCTCGTCGAAAAATCGGTGAGTAACGCACACTCCAACTTTCCTCCCAACTTATTACTCTTTACGCTTCTTCCGCTTGTTATTCCACATCCAAGGTCAAAGAAACTCATCCGCCGAGTAAAAGAAACGTGTGCGCGCGGCATACGCAAATGCCTGAGACGTGTACTCACACACGTAGAGACGCGAAAGCAGCGTAACGGGCTTGCTTCCGTTTCTTTCTGTCTCGATCTTCCTTTCTTTCAATCTCTCCTCCCCCGCTCCCTTTAATTTTCCTCGCAGTCTACTCTACGCGACTACTAGGCAAATTGTCGCTCGCGCGACTCACAATGACTCGGGGAAAATAAAGGGAAAAGTCCGCGCGCGCGCGCGGAATTAGCGGATTTTCAAGGAGGGAGAGAAGCGACGACGACGACGATGAAGCCGAAGCGAGGAAGAAAAGCGGCTTATAACGCGAAATGGAAAAAAGAGATAGAGCGAACGTGTGGCAGATTAAAAGAGATTGAGGGTTCGCGAGTGTAGGGGATTCAATTAAATTAGAAGAGCTACGTTTTTTACGAAACTACATATTGATGCTTTGAACATTTTTCAGGAGGTTAATGATTATTTAATATAAGTATTGTTTATGTGTTTGGTGCTATGACGATCATTTAGAAGATGTAAATTCAAAAACTTACATTTTTGTTAAAGTAAATCCCGATCAAGTATCTAGTTCATTACCAATCCAAAATTTATCGGTGTTATCGAACATCAAAATCATCATTTCAAACGACGAAATAAGTATATCCAGCAGGCTCGCCGCCCTCGAAAAACATTACTCTCAATACATCCTTCTCCGACGAGGCACTCAACGATTTCCGCTGCCTCGGCGAAAGTTATTGCCCTCCCGAAATCACCCGGAGCATCCGTCGCGCAAAATTAATACCCATCAGCCACCGCCAGCCAGCGAGGCATCGCTTCCTTTAAACATTCGCGACTCCACGCTCGATTAAGCATCGCGCGCGAGCTCGCTTTTCCCATCGATCCCATTAACAAAGTGGCTCCGTGGCCTCTCGGCGAAATAAAAAGGAGAGGAGGAGACATCAGAGGGATGGCGCAGTTCGAGTGGTTTGACTACCTCGTGGGGGAGCGTATCAAATTATCGGTTATTACTAAAGCGCCTCGGTGCGCTTCGTCGAGGTAAGCGCGCTTCGACACCTGCACATTTCCGGTATACTATAGAGAGTATAAATTTGGGGAGGTTGGCGTGATGGTGGGCAGTTGAAACTTTGGCCGAGGGCTGTTACTACTGATGCGGAGTAGCATGTGACACGGCGAACTTCTTGAGTGCGTGAATTCAGTGATTATATTTATTAACCGTTTAATACTAAAGGATCGAACTGCCGTTCCTGCCATCTTCCACTCGAAATCAGCAACGTCAGTGCACCTATTTTTAGTAACTCCGCATATCGGACCGATTATTTATCGAGCCGCAGCGATGCGAGAGAGAACGAAAAAAACCGTTCCTCGTTCCGATTTCGGATGATGACTCGAAACTTTTGAGCGGCACTGTATATTCAAAGCCTCTCTCCGGCACATACACGCACACATCCAGCTCGCGCACACAGAGAAGGCAGGTCGCATCTTGGACTTTGACGCGCGCTCATCCATCTATCTGCCTCTCTCACTCTCGTTCCCCCCGATCGCTCGGCTTGGCAGCAATGACTTGATTAATAACGCCTCGACGCTGCGCGCCGGCAGCAGCGCCTAATACGCATTTCCGCGCCTCCTCGCGCTCGCGCGCGTGTGATTCTCCCGGGGAGGGCTAGTTCGCTTTGATTTTCGCCGCCCTGGGGGTCTCGCGTACGCGGCTTTGAAGACTTCGAAGCCACGTTACACGTATATACGCGCAGCCATAGTCCGACTGAGGTTCTCTTTCTTCTTCCGCTTCGCGCTCTCCGAGACGTTCCTGTGTCTCTGCGTCCCTTGATGATTCCCTGCATTGGCGCACCCCCGGAGAGATCGAGCACTGAGATGTTATGTAAGAGAGAGGGGAGGAGTTAAATTTACACGAAATTACTCATTACTTTGGCAAACGCGTGACTGTGTACGCGGCGGTGGATGCGAGGTTGTAATTACTAGTTTCGTTAGTGATTACTGATGGGAGTGCGTACTCGTAATTTAATTGTGTTAATTATGAATGGTTTTAACGAGCTGGGAATGTAAATGTTTATTTTGACAGTTATTGTAAGTGGATAACTAATATAAATAAATTTTGTAATTACTTGGGATTAGCTGGTAAAGGTGTAAAGACCACTAGTTTGATGATGTTTCATGCTTGGTTTTTACAAAGTGATTTAAGATATTTCAAAATTGCGTTTGTTTAATCTTAGTATTTACTAGCAACTAGCAAACAGTTTATATGTAGATATAAAATAATGCTTATCAAAAAGTCTTTATACAATTGTGACTTAAATTCAACTTTAAACACATCATACCGAACTCCATTTTTTAAAAACTACAAATTTCATCCTAAAACCCACGAATGATTTCCTCGTAAAACTGCTGTAAAGCCTTCAACTAACACCGCACGCACGCAAGAGACGTGGATGAACGCCGCGACTCCAGGCGACGTCGGCCGTTTAAATATTTCACCATCTCATTAAAAGCCCCGTCGGTCTTGTCGCGACGAAGCAGGACAAAAAAAAATCCAAGAAAGAGAGAGAAGACAAACTCGCCCTCGAGACACTAGCTACAGACAGCCACGTAAAGGGGATCAACCATATCGGTGGTCAGTGTCGACGGATTTCCGAGTTAATTTTTGTAGCTTTTATTTTGCTCAAGGTGACCGAGGTCGAAATTTTTTGAAGTACACACGCCGTTTATCATTGGGTGAATGTTTTTCCTTTTTTTCCTGTCTCGCGTAGCTGATAGAAAATTGAATTTGTCACGGTTGTTTCCTGGTTGTTTTTGTGGCTCTTCTCTGCGAAGCAGACGTGTGCGTACTCCTTTTCGGCAAGAAGATTGATTGAGCGAGGGTATCATTTTCGAATTAGGGATCATAAATTACCGGGATGCTCTAGCTAATAGTTCTGTGGATTTTTTGTGGCTTAATTGTGAGTGGAATATTTTGAATTACTCCGGTCGCACGATGAGCAGACGGTAAATTCTTAATTTTACCGATCAACAATTGTTTTTCCTTAACTTTGAAATAAATTTTTTACTTTATTAATGTTTATTATTATTAGAAGAATCCTTTTCTTTTAAATATTTACGAACTACACCCTGTAACTCATCCAATAAAATAAAATATCTCACCGTTACCAACATTACGTACGAATAGTCCCGATCATTTCAGAAAAATCGCGCTCCCGACCGGCAAAACTATCAGGCTCTTGCGTCGGGGCCCGAACTTTTCTAATAAATCTTTCACCGGCCAATAAATTACAAAAATCGCCTTGAAAAAGAAAGGACAGGCCGGGTTGTCACTCCGCATACATCTCGGCACGATAAAAAGCGTTCCCGCGCCGTCTACTTAGAATCATCGTCGTCCGACACATCGGACCTTCCTCTCTTGATTCTCTCTTTCTCTCTCTCTCTCTCTCTCTCTCTCTCTCTCTCTCTCTCTCTCTTACGAGCGCAAGCGCGCTCTTTTGAATAAAAGCGAGAGCGCGCACACCGTTACGTGAATGCGCGCGTTACCTCGGCATCATTAGGAGGGATCCATCACTCGGCGCGCGCGCGCGCGTTGATCCTTCGCCGATCTCTAATGACTGATTCGAGCGAGCTAAGAGAGAGAAAGAGAGCGAGAGAGAGAGAGAGCAAGTGGCTCGAAAATTTATTAATCCTTCTTCCGCGTTAAGTCATTCGTCATGTTCGCGTCTTTGGAGGTCGCCGCGGCTTGGATGTGTGTACGTGTTTTCGTGGTCGATTGCCGTTTAGGAAGATTAGGTTGGCAGTTTTTTTCTGACGTTGGCGAAATATTTTTCGGGACGGTACGTATGAGGCATTCGGTTTTGACTTTTTGAATGTTTAGTTTTCGTTTTGGTGGTTTATGTATTGGTATCACAGTAGATGGTAAAGATTCTCTGTTGTTTATTTTGAAAGTGTTGGTTCAAGTTAATAAAAATATTATTTATCATGATTATTTGTAATATGTACAGTTTAGCAATAAATTGATATATAAATATATGATAAACAGAATTTCAAGACAGTAGCATAATTACTTTCTTCACACGTTGATTTGAATCAAAAGTACCAATAAATATTATTCCAAACACCATCATCGAATCAATCTCCACCTCTCACCGAAAAATTGCCATAATTTCCCATTTTCCCTCACAGAGTAGCAGCAAACCCGAACCGTCCCGCGAGTCACGACGCGGAAAATTCGAAGCGCTCGAAAAATATGCCCGCCGAGGGATCTTGAGATTGAAGGTCTGCGGCTCGCGCGATTGCCGAGATCGATGAACGAGAAAATAATTCGGTCTCGGGCAAAGGGAGCGCGTATTTTCGTGGCGCACAGCGGGACGTATTACAGACGGTATATAGCCCCCCTACCATCTCTCTCGGCCGGTAATGCGTTTCTGATTGCCCTGAGCGCGCGAGCGCGACTATATTTTGCCGCGCTTCTCCCCCTGAGCGCGCGGAGGATCTCGATATTACGCGAGCGCCCGCGCGATTATCGTAGCTTATGCGCTTATATACGCGCCTGGATGCAGGCTTGGGTGAAAAAAAAGGAAATGTTAAGTTATGCGGCTGGGGGTGCGGAGGTGGGTGTAATGAATTTTGGTGTGTCTAGTCGTATTTTTTGATGGAGGTTTATAGGGACGTTGTAAAATTTGAGTAGTTGTTTTGGGATTATTAACGTGGTAGGTAGGAGACATTTTTATTTTTTATTATTTTCCGTAATAATTGAAAGAAGGGGCAATATACAATTAATATATTGGGTATATTTATAGTATTGTGTGAGCAATATATTGGAAATACAGAGGATATATAAATATCCAATATATTTAAAATATTCGATTCATTTTCAAATTAGTCGATAGATGTTTCAACAATATTAGGGTAATATTTCAACAATATTTTAGCAATATTAAGATAATATTATTCAGTTTATAGTATAAATTTATGGTTAAATTTAAACATTTCATTTTATAGAATTAAATTAAGCTTAAAAAATTTTTAATTACAAAAAGCACTTTTACAAAAACTGTACAACATCACTAAAATATCAGTTTAGTACTAAACCCAGTAGACTTCCCTTGCGAAACGCACCAGAAAAAAGCCTTCCTTTCCTCAACCACATTAAAGCCCAAGGTAATCAAGTCTCAATATTCCACGCACGAAATCCTTCGCTCCCCTCCCTCGCTCCGCGAAAAAAAAAAACGCGCGCATAATTTCCGCGCGCAGCGACAAAAAAGGCGCGGAACTCGAAAAGAAGCAGCAGCGCGCCAGCGCAGGCTCGATCTCTCTTGGCTGTGTGAACTCCTTAAAAGCTCGCATATTCTCATCACACGCCGCGCGATTTCTCAAGCCCGAGCGAGTTGAGAAACACAGGCGTTTCTCTCTCTCTCTCTCTCTCTGTTTCTCTCGTCCCGCTCTCGTCTCGTGTCGGGTAACTCTTTCATCCGTGCTTACGCGCGCGCACGCCTTACCTCTCTCTCTCCTCGCCTTACACTTTTTCCCTTTGGCGCGTCCGTCGTCACTCCCTCGTAATTAATCATTCCCCTCTCTCCTGCAGCGCGCGTCTCCCGCAATCTCCTCCTCCTCCTCTCTCTCTATTTCTGTCTCTCTCGAGCTCTCTGGGCGTCAAACGGCGGCAGCATCATGGCCGCCGAGCGAGCGTGTGTACACTCCGATCTTCTTCGTTTTCTTGCTTGAGCGCGGATTTTTTTTTTTCACGGAGCGTTCCTTTTTAGGCGCGTGCAAGCGGGCTGACCTTTGATGATACGAAATGGCTACTGATCGCTCGAAAAATGCAGCCTTTGATCTCGCTCCTGTCGTGAAGTGTGGAACGAATTTTTCTACGGTTGTTCTTTTGAGAGGGGAGCGTAATTGTAAGCACGTTTTAATTACTTTTATGAAGTGGTTTAGTAGTTGGAGTAATTAGAAAATTAGATCGCGTTAATTGCTGCTTAGATGTTTTCAATTTGATTGCGTATTTTTGAGACTTTTTAAAGGATTTTCTAAGCATTTGATACAAAGCTGTGGTTGAGAATACTCTGTTTATTTAATCCTTTGGATATCATATTGCTTTAGACTCCTTGCCAGACTGCATTCATATTTGTACTATAATTATCTTAGAATTTTTAATTAAAAAATAACATCAAAAGAAGATAATTTATTAAAACATGTATAAATTCATTTTGTTGATTTAAATAAATTATCATTTCACCACATTGCATTTAAACTACTTTTTTTTATACTGCTTTGTATATCAAGTACTTACCTTTCATCTTCTAATGAAATTTCAAAAGCTTAAGACTTTTTGAATATAAACTTTTATAATTTCTTTTGATATAAGCCTCAGTTGTGAAATTTATTAAGAATAATGTATCCTTGTATGTTATTCACTCTTTGAATACTTTGATGCGAATCTCCTCTATGAGCCTATGCACATTTTACGCACTCGCTTAACCTTTGACACGAGCAAGTAGCAGTTTATTACTTCAGGCATATCAAAATGTCATTATATCACGCGTGAACACAATGTCACAAAGACTTCCGCGTGCGACATTGCACTTCAAGCCCCTAAATAGACTCCAACATTAAATTTCCAAACACCATTCATCCACCAAAATCCTCTCATTACAAGCTCAAAAACCATTTCAGTACCATCTCCGTCTAAACAAAACTAAAACACTCTCGTCACCCGGCGGCTCCTTCCAGACTGACACATTTTCCTCCCGCTCTCTCCATTATTCCTTCTTCTTTTAATTTCCAACTTCTCGCGCGTAATCATCTCGCGGCCCGGGCACTTCATTCCGGCCGAAGCTTTTTTTAATGAGTAGTCTCTCCTCTCTCTTGCCGTCGACGTCTTCGCGCTCGTTTCTCCGTAGGCGCTCCGGAAGCGGAGAAAGAAGGCGACGCGAATTTCGCGCTCTTAATACGCGAGCCGGCCCCCCCTTGGGGCAAGTCGCCGCGCAAAACGGAAATAAGAAGTCGAAAAACTGGCGCGAAAATTCCAGCCGGGATTATAAATATATATACCGCGCTTCCTTCTCCGCCGGTCGTTTTCTTAGACTTATTCGCTCGGAGCTGTTTTCTCTGTCCGTGGGCGCGCCGGTGGCCGGAAGAATGAAAGGGAGAGAAAAGTTTTGCGTGCCGCGAGGACACGCGGGAAAATGAGAGGTGCCAGAGGACGCGCGTAGTCTTAGAGTCGGGGCCAAGTTTTCCACGGCGGGGTGAGAGTTTCGCTGCTGTGCTGTTGGTAATTGCGAGCTTTTCGTCGCTCTATTTTTCAGTTTGGTTTTTGTTTATTTTTACGGTTTGTTTTGCAAAACGCGAGTGGAGTGATGGTCCGTTAACACGCGATATCTTAATTTCAGAAGCAACTTACGAAATCGGAAATTTCATAAACACGAGATTGTCAATTTGTCATTTGTAGCCCTGACGCGTACGCCAGCGGCATCGATCAAAGAGCGATGTTTTACACGTTCTTCAAAGTCAGCTAGTACTCTAAGGATCGGGCGAGCTGAAAATTATGCTACTTCGGGGTCAAACGCGCAGCCTCTCAGCTTATAAGTTGAGCCCGCGCGCCTGCTATAAGTCGATTTCCTTTGACGTCGTCGTTCTCGTCGTCGCAGAAGCGCGCACTAACGAGAGAGTCGTTGCCGCTGCAGCAGCTTCGCGCGCTCCTGACTTTTGCCTAATTAAAATTAATGGAGAGCGGAGGCTTTGAGCTCTTCGCGTGTAAATGAGAGCTAGGAGAGTATAGGTGTTGCTGGGATGTTTCAATGACTGTGCTCATTTTTTTCGGCCGATGATAATAATTTCGTGCTTATGCCGTAAAAGGAGAGCAATGAATGCTTTGTAAATACATTCTTTATTAAGTTTGTTTTTAAAATTTAGAAACTAATACAATGAGTTATTATGAAGTAATATTGAATATTACAAATATTAGTTAACGCACAGAAATGTATTTATAACGGAACAATCGGTTATCTAATATCATAAAAATTTCTTGTAGAAACTCTACTGATAATCTTCATCGTATTAACATCTTCTACAGATAATTTTTATTAAATACTCAAAACTAGTTTTCACTTGAATTGTTCCTGGCAAACAATTTTGCTGATTTGATGCATGAAGAACGTTTGACCTTTAAGATTTTCCATAACAAATTTAAATAGTTCCAGTTTTATTTTTTTATCGAGAATATGTAAAAAATTCCAAGAGTATTTTGTAAGTGGGTATATGAATAAAAGTTTAACTTAAGCTTCAGTTTTTTCTTTTTCTAATATTTGAACAACTGTTCTAATTTAATATATAATTCTAATTTTATATTCTGCATTCGAGGTTTATCTTACAATTTACGATTACAATTTACTTATTGGGGTTAACAAATCGAATATATACGCTGATCCTTTACAACTTTTTAAATGATTAAAAGAATCATGTTTTGAATAAAAAATAAAGGTTTTAAAACGGTTTGCTAACTTAAAGAATTTTTAGTTGAAACCGATGGTTGGTTTGTGGTCACTATTTCCAGTAAAATGGCAATGAATTTGTCCTTTTTTAATTCTCGTTAGATAGTCGTCATTTTCAGAAATTGGTTCTGTAAGAATAACAAACAAATTAATGCATTTTTTAAAACAAATAGAATTTCTAATCACTAAGATGATTTTTTTCACTATTAGGAACGCAAAATATACTAATAATAATATTAGTATCAATGATAAATTCCTCAGCAGATTTTTTTATCAAAAGTGAAAATTGCCAATAATAAAAGAAGTTTAATAAATCATTCATAAACTTTTAATTATTTACTAATAAACTGGATATTGGATTTGAAAAACAAAGATGATAAAAGACTTTTGACAGTTGTATAAAATTTTTAAAGGAATCAACGAAAGCATTAAAATTGGCATAGAGCCAGGATAAACATGTATATAATATTTTATTAAATTTGTATTAATATTAAAAGTATTTAGTTTGAATTATAAAAAATAATAGTAATACTATATTTTTCTTTTTTATTTTATTATTCTATGAATTTTATAACTTAGTGAATCATTTAATAATAAATTAAGACGTACTAAAAAGAACTATATTAATTTATAAAATAAAATTTACCACACAAATTTACACTATCAAATAAACCACTTATCGGAACAGAATAGACGAATCCATATTCACAGATGAAAAATATAAGAAACACAAAAATTAAATATTTCGACATCTTTGTTAAATCTGATTATTTTTTTGTAAATAGTATAAGAAAAGAACACTGTCTTAAATAGTTTTTTAATAGAATGTGGTTTTGACGAAGTAATAAGGAATACTGCTGGTTTCAGTTGAAGTATGCGAATATATATACCTCGATTTTATATTAGAATAACCGGTTATCTGACATCATAAAAAGTTCTCGTGAAAATTATATTGGGAATCTCCGCCGTGTTTATCTCTTTTAAAGAAAATTCTTAGCAAACTCTCAAAACAGATTTTTCCTAGTAATATTTCTGGTCAACAGCTTTGCTGGTTTAACGATGAAAGTACGCTGAATTTTGAAATGCTCATCTGTAAGCAGCATCTCATTAATACAATGTTTATGAAATTTATAATTTAATAATATTATAAAATAATAAAAATAATATTCACGATAAGGTAAATTTTAATGAAGACTTCTAATTTGATAAATAAT
>JAPYZA010003057.1:0-17812 GCA_030522685.1 Eupelmus azureus | reverse complement strand
CCACATTTTTGAACGAAATCAATCAGCGAACTCCAGACATAATTCAGTTAACCTATTCCATACCTCTCTGGCTCTCGTCTCTGACTCTCCTATTACGCTCGCACAGTATCGTCTGCTTGCTCTTTTTTCCTCTCGACTTCCTTTCCCGTCTCTGCGCCCTTTTTCCCCCCTGCCTACCTATATCTTTTCCGCGCACTCGCGTATCTCTCGCCATCACATCTCGCCGTCCAGCTCTTGCTATTTTTGCCCTTTTCTCTCGCGGCTTTTGTTTAATTAAAGCTCAGCGCCCGACGCGCGTATAAATTTGGCACCGACATTTTTCATTTCCCCCGGTTCATTCTTTTCGCCCCTTTGCAAAGCAGCCAGTTCTTTCCGTAATACTTTTGTGCGCGTGTCTCTTCGCGCCGCGGAGAAAAGTTTGCCTTTCTTAGCGAAAGAGCAGCGACGCGTAGCCAGGCGAAGGCGGCTACGAGCATGACGTGATTTCTGATTTGGACGCGGGGGAGGAAACAGAGCCGAGGCTGGCTTGCGCATACGTTATTGGGAGCGCGGAGTCGATCTTTTCTCATCGATTTTTTTCAATCGAATTACGCGACTTTGAGGTTTTTTGTTCGGGAGTTGAATTGCGAATGGTCGAGAAGACTTTTTAGCTGGGATTAAGGTGTGGTAAAGAAATGGGTAATATCGTAAAATTATTGCAGCGATAATTATCGGATGCAGCTGGGTGATTTTGCTGAGCTTACCTGGATTATCGTTAAGTACACCATAACTTTGAATAAAATATTTTTTTTCCTTATTGTAAAAAATAATATGCGGAAGTATTAATATATTAAATGTTTAAATTCTTTTGCTGCAATTATCTCAGCACAAAAGATTATGGCTAATTAAAATACCTTACATAAGCATAGATCCGTAATAATTATACTCTAATTAACTCTTAATGAGTATTGAATATTGGAAAGCATCAGCGAAATAGTATTGGTGTTTTTATTTAATCTTATATACACTAAACGCGCCTTTAAAAATAAAGTCTCTAAACAAGTAAAAATCCTATTATTTTAAATTAACCTCTCTTCTTAAAAACTCGATTCACGCATAAAGCACACCTCGCCAAAGCTTAATAATATTTACCAATTCGATACCCTACTCTTACTACGCGATCGGAATTATTAATCACTTTAAGTGAACGGCACGATAAAAGAATGAATACCCAGCCGGATAGTATTTGATATACACATGCGCCGCGCGCTGGGAGGAATACTGGCACGAAATGGGCGTATCGGGAATCGGATTATCCTGCTTCACTTTTTTTTCTATTCGATTTGTTTTATAGCATCATCTAGTTACGCTCGGCGGAAACAAAGGAATCCCAGGAAAAAGTGATTGGCGAAAAAAAAGAGAAGACAACTATGTGCGCGCGTTCGACCATTTAAAATAGGCCATTTGCGTATTAGACTTCCCCTGAGAGGGTGGCGGCGAACGCGAGAGAGTTAGATAATTGCATTTTATTCCGCGCGCGCGGTAGTTTTTGAGGTGCTCGAGAAAGCAGTGGCGTTTTTATTGGGATTGTTAGAGTGTAGTTTTGACTTGAACTGCTTCTTTGCAAGAATTTATAAATAATTTAGATTCAAAAAATTTGAAAAGTATCGATAATACAAACAACATTTGCAAATAAATATAGACATTTATGAATGTGTAGTGATCTGCAAAGTTTATCGTGCCATTGTCTGACAAGATCGGTCTGTATCTACTTATTCGCATACCACAAGTATTTCTTCCTTATAAAGTACATTTAATTTCTTTGGATTAAGTAAAATTTATTTGACTTTATAAAATACTAATTTTAATTAAAAATAATATTTTATAATATCATCCAATAATATTAATTTTATTCAATTAAATAAAGTAAAGCAAGAATATAATAAAATTTTTATTGAGTTAACTGAATTTTTTTCAGTTAATATCGCTCTCTTTGCAGTTAAAATCATTAGACATTAAATTACAATCTTTTTTATAGGTACTCTGGAAATTGTTTATTGATACTTTATTACCACTGACATTACAGTCTGCGATTTTCCATCGGTTTTTAAATCCTTCATTAAATTTTACCTTCATTTAATTTCTCTATAACTACAAGAGTCGAATAAATAGTAGTACATTTTCAGTACTGCATATCATATGACATTCATGCAACAGTGCATGTAATTACCATCTCGTAATTGAACGATATATATTACTTTTACATGTATTTGATTACTGTAACGTTAATTTTCCACGCTCTGAACTTTTATTGAAAATATATTGAACCTAATAATAGATGATTCGTAGAAATTAACCATATCATGTAGTTAGAAATTACAGTTATCTATCTGATAACTACCAACAGTTTGTACGTATTTAATAACCACATCATTAATGCATGCTTTCAAATTACATCAATTATTGAAAATTCGATCTACATTTCCAAACTATATCTAGAACAATAAATATCCACCGTTAATCAATACGCATATTCCAAGATTCGCAAAAAAATCAGATCAAAGTTTCGCATCCACCTCAGGAATCCAAGAACCGCTTGCGGTTCCACCTACTTACAAAAATAAGTATTCCTTTATGCACCAACCCACTCGATGTTAAATCGCTCTACTTTCTCGAGCGCGTTAAGCTGATTAGCAGGCGCCGAGGCAATCCAGAACAATGCGTAAAAAGTACCTCTCCAGCGGCGTGAAAAAAATCCGCCTCTCGTGCTCACGCATACAATGCGCCTCTCTCGGCTTCTGCGGAAAACGGAACAAACAAATAATCTCCAGCGGCGCACCTGCAAACCTAACCGCTAAAAAGCAGCGCGGACGCTCGCCTATAATACACAAGCGCACAATGCACTTCCCGACCCCGACCTTGGGAAGAAATTGCGGGAAGATTTCGGCCGCCTGTTTACGAGCCTCATTAATTCAAGCAGCAGCAGCAGCTTCTCTTAGGCGCCGACAACATAACGGAAGATCTCCTCGAGAGACGGCGGCGCTTGAATTCCCGGCGTACGAGAGATGACGTATGCCGTAGAGTGTACCGCTCACTCAGAGCTGTGTATATATGTATATACAACAATGTAACGCTATAAAGCCGCTCTTTCTCTCTTTCGGTCTTGACGCTGCTGACCTTGCCAGGGGCGTAGAAAAATGTCGCTTTCTTTGCGGGCTCTGCGTGTGTGGGTCTGGGTACTTTGTATATAGTGTACAGTTTCGGTGTACCTTTTTTTTTCATTCCGGGCACCTCGTAAAGATGGGCGTTAAAGTTTTACGAGGCAGCGATGGACAGTTTGCGTTTATGCCACTGCGTTGAGCCGCTTGAAGGATGAGGCGCGCGCGCTGGATAATTAACTGTTTTAATTTGTTTAGGTGTTTAAATTTAAGGCTGCGAGGTGCGCGGTGTGGTGTGAAAGTGACAAAAGATGCGCGTTTATTATTCGGAGTCGTAAAGAGTGAGGTGTTTCTGTGTTTGGCGTCGTAGGTGTATGTCGTTTTATGCGCTTGGAATATTTATTTTGTTTGAGTGGTGGTTATGTCAAGAATAAGTTTAACTATAATTGTTAGGCATTCGATTCTTGGATAAAAAAATTTTATTTTAAATTAAAAAATTAAGAATTCGGGATTTAAAGGATTATAATAGAGTAATATAAATAAATAATAAATATACATTAAAAAGATAGTGTATCAGATTTTTAGAAATTCAAATTATTTTTAAAACAATTATTTGAATGTTACTTTATGAAACATTATTTGTAGACTTTTTATACTTTGAAGTAAACTTTCACAAGAGTTTATACACATACTTTAAAGGATTAACCATAAAAAGGTTTGACATTTTAATTCTTTGACCTCACGGAACCATGTTATTAAACAAATTATAGCCTTGGCTCATTTAAATATCACCACGCAAAAATCTGACCAGTACCAGCCTTTAATTTGAATTGATAATCGAGGCTCGCACAATGTTGACAATATGAATTACCTTCCTCATCCTCTAACTGAATAATGGATTAGAATGAGCATATTAATTATTTACAGTCACCTACAATAATCTATTCTCATGAAATAATCTTTGTTTACAATAATAAATTTTAGAAAGGATTATTGACGTAAATGACAGATACTTTAAAACTTATTTTATTGTTTTATCCAAACAGTTCTTCAAAATATTTGTAATAGAATAATTACAGGAAGAAAATTTGATTTAATCGAAATTTTTATTTTTAATATTTTATTTATTACCTACGTACCAATCCTGAATTTCCATATATACTTAATTTTGTACCCATTCAAAAACAAGCAACGAAGACAAAATTCATCCCAGCAATTTCCAAACTTCATGAAAATTCAGCCAATATTTGATCGCACCGTCGCGATTCACGCGTCGCCGATCAATCAGCAATCCGAATAACTCCATCCCGCTCCTCTTGCGCATATAATTTTCCTTGTACCGTATACGAAAATTCGCGGCATAAAAAAGCCTCCAGAAGATAAACATCGTCGGCTGGAATTTAGAAACTCCTCCGTTTATAAAATAGCTCAGAAATATTTAAATACAGATTCCAAAGTAGTAGTACCCGGGCAAAAAAGCCGTTCCATAAAGCGCGAAAAATGAGAGAGAGAGCTCGCACAAGAAGAAAAAAGTCCCGCGGATAAAATAATCTCCCGACTCTCTTCCTACTCGAAGCAGGCTCTATGCTCGCGTCACGCATTCCTGGACGAGAGACGCGGAATTTCCGGGTGCGAAAGTACATCGGCTTTCATTAGCATGGCAGCTCACCGATTGCCGTTGCGCAAGGAAGAATATCAAAGGCCGGCCAGATGCGTATACGCGCCTGGATCACTTTCGTTTTATTCCGGCTCACCTACTTAGCGATACGCTCACAATTTGTAACGCACGCCGCCTTCGCGGTATATATCGTGAAAAGAGGGCCGTACTCCAGTAACCGAGATACGTTTTGTTACATGGTCAGTCCCCAGTCGGTTTTCTTTTTCCTTTTTCTTTTTTTTTTCCTTTTCGTTGTCTGGCGTGTCGGACCGGTCTTCTCTCTTTTCCGTCGCGCGCTTTTTGCCCTCGCTCCTTTGTGCGTGCCGGGATTCTCGGGCGTTGCGAGTCTTCCCACTTCGCGATGATTAATTAGTCTGGGGCTTTTTATGCACGGTAATGTGGATCAATGCGTGAGCGGTTCAAAGAACTTTTGCGAGGATGTTTGAACTTTCGTGTTTGATATGGCTAGGGGCTTCGGCTGGATTTTTTTTTATGTGTATTATTTTTATGTTTTCTGATGTTAATGGTTTAGTTAAATAATAATTATATGGATTTATTGTTATACCGATTTCACTGTAATTTCTAAAAATTAAAAATGTATAGTGTTTGTATATGATGAATGCTCTTTGTGAAAAAATGAATTCATTGCTGAAACAATTGAGTTTATCCTTTGTTTAACAGAAATGTATAAAGAGAATGGAAATTGTGGTTCGTAAGGTCTATAACAATAAAACTTGTAAAGACTTTCTTATTTATCTCAATTTGCTTATAATAAGCTATCAGTCGTTTTACTGTCGGTAAACTTACGTAATGAACAGTGAATTTACATTTTCAAGATTTTAATTAAGAGTCTTGTAAATATTTTTTAAACTGTAGCTCTTCAATTCAAGAAAATAATTTAGATGTATCTAATTAATTATAAATAAATTAATAATTCTTATTATATTAATATGGAAATTATATTTACAGTTCAATTTTAAATACGAGTACATATCTTCACAAACGATTTAAGCTTTGTATATATTAAAGCATTGTCCTCATGTTTTTTATTTCTATTTTGTCCTATATCTGCAATAACGATTGAAAGTACTTACTATACAAAAGCTGTCACTTCTATAGATAACCTAGATAAGTCTTTCCTATTTAAATTTTATAAACTAAACTGATAACATTTTATATTTGTATGTGTTTAACAATATTTCTAGCAATTATTTAAATGTTCTTTAAAACCCTCTCTTTTTTACGGCTGTCTTTTATAATTTGATTCCCATAGATTCCTTCTCTCTTGAATTTCCGCACCTTTTACTGGATAAACGTCCATTCGTTGAAATCCACTCAAGAAAATCGATATCTTCAACAAAGTCTTCCATGATGACTAGCAGAAATATGGGGACGGTCATTCGTGATTTTTCCAAAGGGCGGAGATTACGCGGCCGGTTTTTTTAGCAAAAAAGATGCGGACGTGATGATCGTTAGTAGATAGAGGCCGAGTCCGGATAGACTGTGTTTTATATTTATACTGAATGCTACTATTTGTTATAAATTGTGTACGCGTTTACACTGATTGAGAGAATTTGCCAAACTTCAACAATTATTATTAATTCTACATACTTCTTTATTTAGAAAATTCTTCTTTTTTAAATTTATTTAAAACATAGTATATTAAAAACACCATCCTGATGTTACAAGTTTAAAAAGATCTCAATGCTTAAAATTACTTAAGGTCTCTAAAATGAAAATTTTAAATGGGCAATTTTTAAAAAGTGCTAGTTTTTATTAAGAATGACGATATAAAAGTAAAAATATTAAAAATTAAAGTTTTCTTAATTAAAAAACAATGTTTTGTATTTATATACAGATATGTCAGAAGTAAAGCGAAAATAAATAACTTTTTCTTGTAAACAACTTCAATTATTTAAGACAAAAAAAATAGTAAAACAATTTTAGTTATAATCCGTAGATTAACGAACTTACACAAAAGTCTACTTCGGGAATGAATAGCTTTTTGTTTTGTCTTTGTGGCATTTACAGCAGCTTCAATGCGATATTATTACAGAAAGTTCTGAACATTTCCTATTAGACCTTGTTGTGCATAATTTTACTTTTGGTAAATAGCTTCCTGACAAATCTAACTTGTTTCATCATGAACGCATACTTGAGTAGTTTAAGATTTGCGGATTTAGAACTTGCGCTAAAATGTAAAAGCACAAAGCTCATCAATTCTACAAATTGAAAACGCATGTCGTTACAAGTGACAAGATATATCGTGAAGTTTATGTAATTTGTTACATTGAATGATATTAGAATTTTCTAGAACTGTTGTTATTTAAAAATAAAAGAAAATCAATTATAATATACATACAGTAAAAACCAAATACTAAAAATAAATACATTTTTTAATTGCATAGGTCTATTAGTAAATATTTATTTATAAATAAAATGGTTCTATTAAAGCTTATAAAAATTATTCTAATTAAATAAATATGTACTAAGGTCTATCCAAATGAAAACCTATTTGATTTCAGTGAATTATTTTTAGTGTAATATATATTCTTATTGTTTAATACAATACTATCTTTTACCAAAAAAAGTATATAGAAATTGTTTCAACGTCATTTTTCCACGTATCTTGTGAATCCCAAACCCACAAAAACTCGCAAAACGCAACAACTCCCAAAACACTCCCACAACCATATCCCTAAAACCCCCGCAGTCACGCGCCAAAGTGCAGTTAAAATCGCAATCACACATAAACTCACGTATCCCTCGAAATTCCTCAATCCCTCAAAAAAAAAAGTCGCCCGCGCGCGTGCGCGTAATCGAGTGAAAGTCGAGCGCGCGTCCCGTCGCGCGCCAGGCTCCATCCGCGCGCGAAGACAAATAGAACAAAACGCAATCAAGCCGAGTCGCGCAAATTTGCCCCCAGCGGCTCTGCACAGACACACTCACACACATATATATAGCTACACCTTCGACGCGCGAGCGTGAAAGCATCCTCTTTCTCTCATGGCTGGGATACACTCGCCAACCCAGTTTCACGGCTCGCACCTGTGCGCTCGCTCGCGCGCTATTCGGATGGAAGCGGCGCTTACACACAGATCGATTCGATATCGGAGAATAGGAACAGGCTGTAGGGTCGTCGTGTGTGCGCAAGAGTTGCGCCAGAGAAACGAGAACAGCCGGAGAGCTGTCTGCGGGATTCGCGATCTGTAATTTTGGCGAAAGTGCGAAATGTTATGTGCCGGGAGCTGGGATTTGCGTCGATTGCTTTCTCGAGGGTATATGTATATGCGAGCGGAGATAGCTGGCGGCCAAATTTTTTGTCCTGATTTTTTTTTCTGTATTACAGTGCAGTTCTGAGTTGGTTGAAAGTGAGGGGAATGCTTTTTGTTATTGTGAAATTTTAAGGAAAATTTTTGGTTGGAAGGTTTGATGGAATAGATTAGGTTGATTGTAGCTTTCGATGCTGTAAGTGGTTTTTAATGTTGTGAGAGTCTTGAAAAGTTTCCTGTTCCCGTAAAAAAACTGTGGGAATATATTTTTCTTGAATCAAGTTAAAAAATGTAATAATTAACTATAAGATTCAATTAAAGTATTTGCAAATATTTTATTAGTTTAATGGTTAAAATTGGAGGTTATTTTTCAATTGAAATAAACATTGTTTTGAGAAAATAATTCTGTACAAAAAAGTAAATTTCTCATTGAACCATATACAGAAATATCTTACACTTCATACTTTTTGCATCCGTGTACCCTGCATACAAAAACTTTTTCAATTATATTGTTTTTGGAGAACGTTCTCTCATGTAAACATTTTTAATTAACGGACCAAACAAATAGTTTTTTTTTATTTTAGTGTGATGTAAATCCATTTTAATCAATATTATGTTTATATTAGTCAAGCAAGAAACCGTGTTATATTTTTTAGCTTTGTTATTTTATAATTTTTCACCTTTGTTTACTTATAATTTTTTTGATTATCCATGTTATACACATATCATAATTTTAATGTAAATTTAATTATTTCGAGTAATTGATATGAATGAATGAATTAATAATAGTTTTTGTAAAATAAATACTGCAATATCTAGATTCAAAATGCACGTTTTACTTAAAATTTGCGTAGTTAAAACAGAAATACAATAATCTGTTAGTAAGAAAATTAACGTTTAAATTTCATAGAAGCTTGCACAATATTTGCGTGACAATTTTTCGTCAAATAAATTTTGTAGAGCGCAGCGATAGAGAACGATACAAAATTTATTTATAACTGTATTAAATTTATAATTAAAATTTTAATTTACTGAAATGTCAAGAGTATCTAAATAAATATATGAGCCATTCACAAAATCAACAATAACGTCTTTTAATATTAAAACCTTCATCAAAAGAATACTGAAGTGTAGTATTGATTTTTAGAATGTATACTGAGGTGAATATATTGAATCCTAACATATTTGTCATAATTTCGTTTTCCGCATATAAAATAAAACTAAGACCAATAAATGCACATACATAATCTTTTCTTAAATCATGAATAATTTATACAAATGAGTAAAGATGAATAAATAAAACATAAAATCTTCAAAGACTTATTTATAAGCTAAATCATGTAATTGAACTGTCAAGAATATTTAGGTATTCTCTTAGATAGAAATTGTTATAATAATGTATCCAATGTATTGTAATAATTAAAGATATCAGCTTCGATCGTGTAATTAATACTCATTTATTTACCTTTTATGTGCAATTTGTTTATATTGTTATCAATACTGTTACAATCACATTACATTAAAAGCTTTGGTAACTTTTGTTTTCATTCCCTGTACAAATGAGAATAAAATACTAATCTGCAATCAGTAATAACATTTTTATTGTACTGAAAAACTCCCAAGTTTTAAATTCCACCTTTTTCTCACCCAAACATTAATTTTTCTCCTTCTTTCTCTCTTCTAAAGATATCTCTATCATATCCTTAAAACCTTAAGGGCACAGGTTTAAACGATCCAACCGGCCATAAACACTAGAAACCACTCCGCCGCGCTACTATCTCCACTAGCTGCCTTAATTCCAGCCGTTTATTCAAACTATCCGAGAAATTTTCCCGCGAATCCGTGACCTTTGCCAACCATCCGACTAGCCGCACTTTCTCACGGAAAGCCATTGAGTTATTTTATAATGAGGAGCGCAGGCCGAGCCGCTCCGAGAGAGCCCATACATATATACGCAATCCCGCGCAGCCTCCTATATACTCTCGAAGAAAGTGACTCGCACGCAGCTCGATCTTCCTTGAGTGCAGAGTGCCTCGTACGCCTGGCATCCCATAAATATCCCCAGCGATCAAAACAGTATCAATATAAAGTCCCCGGCGCGATAAATAATCTTCCCTTCTAAAAAGCGCGGAGGAGAGTTTCGAAACTCGAACGATACTTTCGCAGAAAAGTGCCGCTCGGCGGCGGCGGCTGGGAGATCATTCGTTATCGGCTTATATACGGCGCATCGCTCGCGCGTGCATCCGTGGCGTGAAATAAAATTCAGCGCCCAGCTTTTCGATATTTATACGCCGGCGGAAGGATAATACGGATTTTGACGCGGCTGATGGACTCGTCGTCGCCGGTGAGCTGGGGACCGCTGAAAAAGGGTTTATCCCGGGCATTGGGAGTGAATTTGTCGGTGCTTATTGCGCGTTAAAATGAATTTTTTTTTTATGGCTGGGTTAATGCGATTATGTTGGGGGCTGGGTGGGGGCGTGTGATGGGCTATTCTTTGATGTGTTGCGGTGAGTTAACGGGGTGGAATGATAGAGTTTGCAATAATTAGTTTTACTTTTATGTCAACAATAAAAGACAATAAAAGGCAACAATAAAACTAAATATTTCATTTTGAAATGTTTTGAGATACATTTTTATGAAAAAATATTTTTATCCAATTTCTTGTCAACAAACGCATATAAATTTTTATTTAAATTTATACAATAATGCAGCGAACGTTTGTGATTATTGTGTTCAAATAAACTGTATAAAAAGTTTGTTTTTGACAATGAGCGTTGGGTGTAAATTCGTTTGCAACGCACGTCGCAAGTAAACCGTTAAAATAACAGAAAATACATTATAAAACCTGAAATTCTTCAATATTAAAAAAAATATAAATATTTACAATAAAGAAAATTGAGTTTTCACGCGCATATAATATTCGAAGTGTGAATTCTAATGCAGCACACCGCCACGTCCTGTTACAATGAAATTATTCTATCGGAAAAACGTAGCATCATTTTTTATTTTCCCTCCACAAATCAGCGAGCGCAAACAATCTCCTGCCCATTATTTCACTGGATAATCCGCAGCTCAAATTTTAAAATAATCCGAAAAACATAAAATAAATACTGCCGACAAATTGCATAAATAAAACACAAACCGAAAAAAGCATACCCACCATTTACATCCGCCGCCTACCATTTTATTTATTCAGCAAAATCCCCAATTACATAAATACCTAACCAGACGAGAAAAAAAAGCGCCACCGTCCAAAACCACCCCTCGCATGAATAATTCCCCGTCCCTTTTTTTTCGCAAGCCAATTAAAGACGTCTCCGGTGCCAGTCATCGCGCAGCAGCCTCGAGCGTTCGAGCCCTCGGCGCCTGCCCAGCCCTCGTATACACAGCTTTGCGAAATCGCGGGCAGAGAAAGCGGACAAAAAACGAGTTAGAGCGCCAAGTCAGGCGCAATAACGACTTCGCGCACGTCCGGGCCATTGGTTCGTACACCCCCACCCTCTCTCAGGCTATATAGCTTTAATCGGTCACGTTCGCAACATTAATTACGAAATCGCCGAAGCCGGGCCTGGGCGGTGCGATAATTGTAGGTTCTGCCAGGGGCCGCTGCTGCTGCTGCTGGACTCACTCGATAATTGATTCGACTGCTCTGGTGTATATATACGCACGCACGTGTGTATACGTAGTGCGTAGGAGCTGGGGGGTGCGAGAGCGCGAAACGATCGAGTCTGGCGCGTTTGATCGCGGGTGTAGAGGAATGTTGTCGCAGCGAATCACGCGCGGCTAATGGTCCAGCAGTTATAATTTCAGGCGGAAGCGATAGGGTTTTGGTGTGGCTCGATAATCCTGGGGGAGGTGGTTGGAGTATGTAAGTTCGTGAGAGGGTGTTATTATAGTTTTTGTTTGGTGCAATTTGGTTTTTTAGGGGGCTTTTTTGGGTGATGTCGAGCTTTTTGGGGAAGGGATGCGTGGAGGTATAGATTAACAAGGAGGAAAAAGGATATTGTTTGTTACGCTCCAAATCGCCTGAATAGCTCAGTATTGAGGACGGCTGGAGCAATCCAATTATATTTCAAATTTACTTTGTTTCGGTAAAAAATGTATAGAAAGAAGTGGCTTTTTCCTGGACATTCACGTTTTTTGGGAAATTCTAGTTTTGACAAACGATGGAAAAGTGAAGTATTTCACAGCCAATTTGTAGCTTTTTTGCACAAAAGCGAATGTAGATAAGTATAAATTTTCCGATGTTTAGTTAAATTTAAAAGATTGAAGTTTAAAAGATGGAAGTCTTATTTTTAAAAATATTTTTAGAAACATATATACTAATTATTTTAAAGAAGTAAAACGGTCATATATACATTCATCTGTTACGTAAATTTTAATTGAAATATAGTTGTTCTTTTTTTCAAAAACAAAAATATCTGACGAACTTGACATCTTACTGTACACCACGTAGGAGGCACAACCATCTTACAGAAGTATAAAATCATAAATTTTCGAAAAATATCAACCCACTTACCCTCGGAGAAATCCAATGTATTGCACTTAAACTTGACGAAGTAACAAGCAGCAATATATCGTTACAGAAACAACTTGACCTGATCTATAAAAAGAAAACCTGTAACTCGTGTACTTTACCGTATCACTTTACAAATTTAACAGCGACATGTGACTTTATTGACGAATAAAATTCCTTTGTTTCCAAGCTCGCCCCTCGCACTTTATTATGATAGCCCAGACCTCGTCGACTTCCACTTCCGAGACAAAAATAACTCCTAATAAAACGGCCATGGTAATTCTCAGTCCATAAAATTTATAGAGCGCCCCACCGTAAAACTCACCGCGGAAATTGCGAATAATTTTGTTTCATTCGCACGGCGCGGGGCCCAGAGAGCAGTGAAAAAGAAAATAGCCTTATACGCATTCCCAATTTTCCGTCCGCGCAAAGCCCTTCAATTTAAAGCGCCAAATACGTTTCCCTCCCTCGCAGGTGATATCCCCCCACCAATACCCGGACTCTGATCCTTTTTTACGCTCTCGCGCGACTTCCCCACGTATATGCAGCGGCAGCACTTCCATTCAGCCGGGGAAAATTAAGTGACTTATATCAGAAAGCGCAAAGAGAAAGAAACGCAAGTCCGCGTGGGTGTGTGTGCAGGGTCGACGAGGGGGAAAATCTCGAGCGCTACTTTGAAGCAGAAGGAAAAAAGGCATCCTTCTCTCTTTCCCCTGTCTTATTCTCTATACGGGCGAATGGAGGAGAGCTCGCTGGCAAAAAGGATCTTGGCGCTAGCTCGGCGCCTGTTTTCCTCGCTCCTCCTTGTACAGACTCGCGCGCGTTGAATGCATAGTGATCGCCTTATTTCGCGCCCGAGACCCTTTGTCCATCGTCTCTCTTTTTCTCTGTATCCCTTTTCTCGTGCCTTTCTTGTTTCTCTTCGCGCGCATGGCAGCGTTCTGGCTTTTTCACGGTTTCCTTATTCTTGTTCCGCTTTTGTTTCTCTTCTTGCGTTCGAGTCCTTTTGGTTTTGGTGTGCTCGCTGGGCGTGGAAAACATATTCGCAGCGAATTTGGGAGTGTCTTTAATTTATTTAAAATTTTAGGATTTTTATAGATAAAGTTTGAGAATTTTGTTTTCGACTGCTGCGAGCAGCGAATTTTGGCGTTTAAAGTTTCGAGTGTAGCTAAATTTTAATTTACTCGTTCAATTTTGAAAAGGGCTTTGCACTTTTGAGAACGGTTCAAATATACGACTATAATTGGTGGTCATAAATTTAAGTGGCAAAGCACTACTTTAGGAATCAACTTGTGAGAAGCTCTGTAGTGAGAACTAATTACCTGCATTGCAGTACCATAAGTACTAGTGAAAAGCCGGAAAGGAGGGAAGCACTGGCCAAGGAAATGATTCATGCTGAATATGTTACTGCAGAATCTTATAAAATAAATTCAAATTTATGTTTTCTTGTATTATAGAAAATAACGTTTCAAAATTAATTAAATTTGAAAATCAGTCTTCGTGCTGAACATGTTACTCTCAATTATACATAAAATGAATTCGAATTTATATTTTCTTGTATTATACAAAATAACGTAAAATTACTTAATTTGATTTAAATCACTAAGCTTTTATATCAATCTTGAGCTTTCATTCTAAATAAATGGCTTTCGGAAATACAAATCTCAGATGTAAAGTAAATTTTGCTTGCATATTTCCATGTAAAAATATGCATTCAGAGTACATTACACTAATCTAAGTGTACATTTTTCCAATCTGTTTTAAAATACGTGTACTCTGCGTTACCTCATTTGCATGCACACGCGGCTGAAAAAAGTATAGCGACGGAAAGTCCAAAATATTTATACGAAATTTTTTTCTGATGTCTGATACATTTAATTCGTGAGTGTATATGCACGGATATCATTTCGCGCCGAGCGCGTGATGTACATTCGCGCCCTTTTATTGCAGTCGGATTCATTGTAGCGCGCAGCAGATAACACTCCGCTGTGTTCTCGAGTGATTTGCAATTCGAAATGGAAGTTTCGCGTAATGTCGTGTTATTTACAAAAGAAATAACCGAATTTTATATATTTTGTCCTTACTTTTTTTAAACGAAGTAAAATCAATGCAGTTTTTAATTGAAATATTATTTTAATTTTGATAAATTCGATTTATTCAGCTGAAAAAATGTCATTGCGTATTGTTGCATAAACGATACGCCGATCAAAATTTTTGGATCGTTTTTCATTTTTCGATATTTTTAATCAAAAACTTTTTGGAACACGTCTCTCTTTGTCTTTTTGTTTGCTCTTCCAATATTTCCACTTTGCAAAATGTTTGCTTTTTCAACAAAACCGCTTTAAAAGTCAAACAATAGTTTTTGCTCCCAGAAATACCTCCATCTTCATTTTCGTACTATTTCATGTACGAACCAAACAATTTTTTCAGCTAAATCCTCTACATCCCTCCGCATCCCAACATTTCACGAACACGAAACTATCAAATTCCTCGCAGAAGCCCCGCGATCAGTAACCAAATCCGTCATTCGCAGAGAAGGCAATCTATATATTGCCTGCGCTGTCCTTTCACACACTTCGCAGCGTCGCCTCCGCGCCTGGCAACCAGCAAAACTAAAGAATTCCAGGGGCGTTCGCTCGTTCGACATCCGACCGAGACACACACGGGGAGGGCGAGGCGCGACGAATGCCGATTCGCATGAATCGACCCTTCCGACACCCCTGAAAAACAGAGAAAGAAAGAGCCTGGAGATGAAAGCGCGCGAATGGAAATTTCGTATATTGGCACAGCGAATAAACAGCTTCTCTATGAATGATGTTTGAGGAAGGCGCGGGCGCTCTTTTGAAGCGAGAAAAATCACTTTTTTTCCCTCGCGCCAGGCGCAAAGCGCGGGAAAATGAATAAAATGAATTTTCGATATGCGGCAAGCTGCAGCGCGTCGGGGGCTGATTGCTTTTTGAATGAGATCGACACGGACTTTGATGCCGCGGCCGCGCGCGAGGTTTCTTTGTTCGGGGCTGCTGCGCTGATGCTGCTTTGTGGAAACGGCCCCTGCTCGCTTCTATTATTACAGCGCTTTGCAACTGATGTGCGCGCTGTAAATTTCATGTTCTGAAACAGCTCGCGAATGAATGTGTTTTGTTGGATGAAACTTGCGCTTTCGATTTATGGACTCTTCAGAAGTTTTTCTGTTTTTAATGCTCTCGCGAAAGTTGGTAAGTTAATTTTAGTCTGTTTATCTTGCTTTCTGACGTTTTTTGAGCATTATTTATTGTTACAATTATTTAGTAGGGTTACGAGAATAGAAATTGTACCAAGGAAATATTTTTTCATTGTAAAAACGAAGCAAACATCACTATATTAAGCCTTTTATTAAATTGGTTTTGTTTTTTCCTTCTTTAATTAAATGTAGAAAAACTGCCATGAGGCACCACTTTTTTGTTTGCTAGCAAGAAAAATGGGTATGTAGGCAAGGCATCGATTTATTAAAAATTTAAAACTATATATACCCTGTGATCCTTAATTAAAAATGTTGATTTTTTATTTTTAAAAGTGAAACAAATGTAAAATAAATAATAATTTAACTTAGGTTATATTAGTAGTAACAAGAAAATTAAAATTTAAGAATTTAATGTTGTATAATGTAGGAATGTGCGAGTTATCAAAAAATTCAAGTCGAGCTGAATCGAGTTTTTGATTCCTCGGGTACTTGAAAGATACTCAGAACAATTAAACTACTTGAAAAATCGGGTTACTTGAAATGATCCAGTTACTAAAAATCGGGTTACTTGAAATGATCCAGTTACTTATAATGCAAGTCTAATTCCTGTAATTTTAATAAAACTTAGTTTAATTAATTTGTTCACACTTTAGTTCATATATTATTCAGACGATATACAAATTGTAATTATTGTAATTTTGCATAACTTAATAATTTAGAATAGCTGAATTTTTTTGAGTCGCTTTATTGCTATAAATAATTCGAGCATCTCTAGTAACTCACTCCCATCAAATTCTTGGATCGTTTCAAGAAGCTTAAATTATTTGAGTATTTACATCCTTATACTTTTACATGTAATGTAAAGATAAAAAAACGAAAATAAAGAAAAACTTAAATAAAAAATAAATAATCATAAAAATGGATATTGCATATCTAATTTGATGATAATGTGATATCAACCGAATATTTTCTTCAGCAAAGATGATACTTCAAAAAAGTTCTTATAACGAACTTAAAACCACTAATTACCAACCTCTTCAATCAAAATAAAAAAAATTGATCTCTCGAAACTACTTCAATTCACGACTCACACAACGCATACTAATAGCAATCGTGCATTTTTCGCTTCTCTCATCCATCCCCCCTTTATTTTTTGTTTTTATATTCAACTTTTTTTCCGGTCATGCCTCGCAGTTCGCGCGGGCGTGCGAAATATGACAAAGCGCCCCCCCCCCCTCCACGTCAGGGCGCGCTTTATTCGTAGCCAGCGGAGCGGCAAGATCCTCTCCGCGGAAAAATCGCATCGAAGCCATTGACGTCGCGAAATGTCGGCCGATTACAGGCCACGCTAAATTCATTATCTCATCCTCCGCGCACAAAGAAAGTCCGTTTGCCAAATAAAGGATTGAGCTGATTCGTCTCTTTCTTTTGCCAGCGCGTTTAATCTGTAATTGTAATTAAATCCTGGGCTTGATCACACAATAACTAAGGTTCGTTATTGGATTGGATTATTTTACAGAAAGCTTTGTGGCTAACTATTTTAATAAAAGAATTATTACAGTTTGAAAATTATAACTTGGGTAATATACGTCTCCCCCGTTTGATATTTTTCGTAACGACCATACCCCGACACTCTATCGCTCCCTAGCTGAAAGCTCCGCTTAGCTTTTTTCCAGGAGCTTTTTCTCCAAGCATCCGATCTCCTCGGGATATACTCGTCCGTGAATTGAAATTTGAATTATTCAGACTACTTATATTGATCCAGGATCAGGACGACTTCGCATCTAGCCTAATCTTCATAAAAATATACGTCCTCCCAGTTCGCTGAATGATACCGTAGGCGTGAGATGAATTGCCCGGCTTTTAGTTATTGGATAATTTGGTAAATGTCGACTATATTTCATCCCGAACCTCGCAAAATACCAGGAAGTAAGATCATTTCCCTTCTTAAGAGCAACATAAAAACCCGATATATCAATCGTTTAACTAAAAAAAAAAGCAACCAGCCGC
>JAPYZA010003056.1:0-18969 GCA_030522685.1 Eupelmus azureus | reverse complement strand
AAACATTTGCGCCATTTTGTACAATAATAATACATTGCAATATCTTATCAGTATTTGAACAATATTATTATAGATTTGTGTTATATTCTTTTATACAATATTGTTACAGTTATGTTGCTGTAATATCTATAATATATTGCTGAGTTAAATAATTGATGCAATAATGGTACAATATTGATTTAGAACCTACATTTACTCCTGAAAGGTACTTTAAGGATCATAACTTACATTTTAAACTTTCATAAAGATTAAAATGTAGGTTTTAAACTTTTTACTTCCAGATTTCGCACTTTTGAGTTTAGAGTGTAGGGTTAGATAAACATTATGCCTTTCTCATTAAAGCAAATTTTTTAGGTTTCCAAAATTTTCCTTTATTTTAATCCGGTGTTTCGCAAACTCAAGAAAAATTTTACATCCCAACGTCAAGCCCACTACTCCCGAACCAGCATTCCACATCCAGAACACCGCAGCAATCTCAGCTATTTTTGCTCCAAACGCCGAACGCTTTCGCAGCCGCATTTGTTTGCCTCGCGAAGCAACGCATAAGGAAGCAAGCAATAATTTCCGCGCGCTGGGTTATATGCAAAACGCGTCCTTACACGCCAGCTCGCTTATACAGATATACATATATATACACTCGCGCATCGCGCGCAGGGAGAGAGAACTCGCATAGAGAGTCGGCCGATTAGGTTAGGTCTTACATGCAGGATAAGCGCTTTACGCGTAGCCGCAATCTCCATTACAGGCAATCATCCCATCATAATAATGTCCCTGTATATCTTCGCCCCTATTGCCGTATACGCGCGCGCCTGCTGAATTGCCGTGGATACGTGCTTTGATAAAACCCGCCGAGTGATCGAATCCGCCCTGGCGCTTCCGGTGTGATTTCGGGCCTCTGCTGAGAATGCTGGTGATTTGCATTTTGGTTGGCGGGGTTGGGTGTGTGCATACAGTCGGCAGCTGATCTGGATATTTGTGGGAGAGACTATGTACTGGGAATTTTTTTATCTGGAGATGGGTTGGAGAAATGTGGTGTGGTATCGTTTAGCATTCTGGAAAAGTCGACGGTTGTTCTTGCGAATTATTAGTGGAATGAGATAAGTGTTTTATACTTGAGACGTGTCAAGACCACTTTTACGTGGATGATTTCATTGCGTAGATGAGAGAAATGACCTTTGACGCGAAATGCGTTTAGTGTCTGAGTTGGACGGTCAATTGCTTTTATAAAGTACGAAGTATATTGTTCGTTGCGAGAATTATTATTTTCTTTTTTCTTATTTATATTAAACAATAGTTCTAATAATAATTAATAATAATCGCCTTCAAAATTATGAAAAACTTTTGAAGAAATAATGCTTTCACAATTATATAATTGCAACCTGGAAATCCCATTAATCTAGGTCTCTTAAATGAATTTTCAGGAAATCTTAACCGATACTATGAAGAAGAAAGAGTCACCGCTTAGTGAGACATCGCTACGTTCAACAAGATCGCTTCCGGTTGTATTAAAAGTTGGCAACTTCCAATTACTGCAACATATACAAAGTTTTAATGGCCTCCTCAACCTTTGTCCATCCATCGAGTTTTCAATTTTCAGCTCTCGCTGAACCCGAACTGACATCAATTCGAAAAGACATGGAAAATGATAAAATTAAATGGTCGACAGTGACGTTTCGATCGTCCCTAAAATATACATACTCCCAGCCAATACTTCGCAAAAGTTCGAACCTCTTACAGTCCACTCTAAAAATTCTCCAAAACTTCAAGACCGAAGTCCTCGTCCCAACTGCCAACTTCCTCGAAACGGGCATATTCGCTGCTTCAAAAACGTACGCCCAAACGCGACGAAAAATTCAGCTCCCCATCCCGTGACGCTGGAGGGGGGCGAAGCAAAAAGGGGGTCGCGGCGGCAGAAAAAAGAATCCGCGTAACCCGGGGTTACGCGGCTGTCGCTGCAGCTCACACCCACCTAACAATACCCACATCCCCTCGCAGGAAAGTTATCGCCTGCAGGCAAGGGCCAGCCTCGCCGCTCAAGTTTCGAACTTCCGAATTGCCGGCGCACTCGCGTTTCCGAATTCCTGCGAGAGCGTATCTATGCATATGTAAAAGCTGCTGGCGTGGGTGGTGGGGTTAGGCTGCATCCACGAGATCTTGGGCGAATTAGCGAAGCAGCGCGAGCACGCAGATCGCTCCGCAGCGCAGCTATATATGAAGCATGTATATATCAGATACAGCGAGCGCGGGTGTGGGTGCGCAGCCGTTCTGCGGTGCGGGGGCTAGACGATGAGGACGCGGCGAGCGCGCGGCGCGGTGGTGGCCCCTAGGAAGGAAGCGCGCGCGCGCTGGCGGGCGAGCGCAGGGGTGCTGGCTTTTCCGGCATATAATCGGAGAGCGTCGCAGGCGCGCGCTCTGGAGTCGAGGGTTGTTGACGCAAGAGAGAGAGAGAGAGGGAGATGGTGGGGCACTGCGCTGCGAGGCTCGCGCAAGGGTGGCTATATACGGGGGTGCGCTCCGCTCTCGCGCGCAGCCAGATGGTGGGGGGGCTGCCGCTAGAGAAAGAGAGAGAAGTGGGGGGAGCGGGCACGGCGAACGGAACGGCAGCCGCTGCTGGCGGACTGTGAGAAAGAGAGAGAGAGCCTCGTGCTGGGTATATAGGAAAGAGAGAGAGAGAGAGACGGAATAGCACAGCGCTCTGTCCAACGATCCGGGAGGCTCGTTAAGGTACATATAGTAGCAGACAGCGCCAACGGCCGGGGAGTGGGGGTAGAGAGCGCTAGCGAGCGCGAGCGAGAGGGAGAGCGTGGGGGGCCACCTATCGACCGACAACTCGCGTGCACGGCGGCACAGAGGTGGAGGACCTGCCGCCCTGTGCGCACACACGCGATAGAGAGAGCGACACTCGCCGTGAGAGTCTGCGGCGGCTGTATGCGTGCGCGCGCGCCCGCGGATACTTGACGGATCATACCGCGCTCTGGTGCAACGGCTCCGAGGGGCCGACCCCCTCCCCCAGCCCGCCCGCACGCGCAACTTTCCGCATGACACGGGAGCCGCTCGCGAGTTTAACTTTTTTGCCTTTTTTTTTTGTTAATTAATCGGCGTTTTGTGCGCGAGAGACGAGAAGATTGTAGAAAGAGCCTGCGCGCGCTGTTATATGTGTGCCGCGGGGCCGCCGACTCTACTGCCGCCGCCGCCGCTGGTGTCTTTGGCCTGCGGAGCGCTGACACGCGCCAGGAGTGAGAGCTGATACACACTGGGGCTGCAAATCGATACAAGCAAGCTCTCGGCGGCTCGCTCGTGTGTGAGAATATACATCTAGCGCGAGAGGGAGAAAGTGTGCCCAGGATATACAGTGTGCGTGTGGACCAGTGAATCAATCGCTCCTGTATTCGTTGGTTTCTTTGATTTTTTACGCTTCTGTTGCGAGCAAGTTTTTGTGTTTGAACGAGCAACAACGACCGAGCTTGGAGGAGATCAGCCTGAGGAACGCGGAGACGCAGAGAGGTACATATAATCAGTAGATTAGCTGTGATAAGTCTGTGTGTGTGTGTATGTGCGAGAGTGTGTAGCCACCCCCGATTCAGCCGCAAGAGAAGCGCGCTTCAACCCCGGGGTCTTTGAACGTGGAGTAGAGATAGGGTTCATTCAGCGCGAGATGAGGGTGCCGCTCAGCTCCCTCTCTCCGCGCTCTCAAATCTAGGCGGGTTAACGATCGAAGCGGGCTTTTATTTTAAAACCCGCCAGCTCTGGCGGGAGACTTCGTCGTGCCGACGTTGTCTTTTCGCGCGATCCCAGACTCGTGTCTAATTAACTGGCGCTCGAGTGCCTCTGTATAATAAAACACAGACCCGCACTGAATTTTGTTTATCAACAAATCGGCCCTACTATACGGAGCTTTCCATCTCCACCCCTCACCACCTCGAAAACTCCAAACCTTACCTCCGTATACAATCTCTAAAAAACAAAAGATACATTCCTCATATATAGTGCCAAACGCTCGCCTAGTGTAAACGGCCGTGTTGCGAAAGCGTGCGTGCGCGCGGGTGCGCCGTCGTCGCTCGAGCGCGCGCGCGCTTGCGTGACCCTGCGCTGATGGGGGGTGGGTGGTGGTGCGTCGCGCCGCCGCTGCTGCTGCTGCTGAATTATACCTATACGAGCGCGCGCGCTGCCCCACGACAGGTGCTCCGGCCCGTAGTATTATAGTATTCGCACGTACGTGCCAGCGCACTTGCCGTCACTGTGGGAGGGGGTGGGAGTGGGGGGTGTTATGAAGGAGTTTTTCGCGATGTGCATGCAGGCGGGTTTGCTGCGGAGATGGAGATTGGGAGGGTGGTTTTTGGGGGTATTGATTGTGAGGGGCTGTTAAGGGGGTGGGTTTTTTGAGGTGGATGAGGTGGGATGAGTTGTGCTTGGAGAGATCTATGGTGCGGCCTTTGGGTTGACTATAGGTCTTTGAATAAGCGATGTGTCGGTAGTCGAATTATTTATTAATCAGAGATGAAAAAGTTTCTAGTTCTTAGATTCCTATATTCGAAGCAGCAGACACACCCTTTGCTTATACCTCCTCGTCCGCATCTATACATAAACTCCATCAAAAACTTTCGCAAAAAAACGCACGGCCCTTGCATAAAACCACGTCGCAAGCGCAGCCGGCTTTGCGGAAGTGCATGCCGCGCGCGTGCCCCCTTTTTTTTCGTCTTTCCACCCCGCGCCTATCTTTAACCGCTGCGAACGCGGTCACGAGGCGGAAAAACGGCCCCCCTACACCTGCCGTCTCTCTCCCGCCTATATATACACACACTCACGCGTATACAGGCACGCACTTCTCGCGCTCGCCCAAACAGGTTATTGATTTTGCCGGAACGTAAGGAGCCGACGGAATCCTGCGCGCGCGCCCGCCCGCTACTTTCTTCTCTTCTGCTGCTTTTTCCTTAGACTCGCGCCCCGCCAAAGACGATTGATCTTGCGCGCGCCAGCTCTGGGCTGCGCTCTATGGGGGGGCCGCCCCCTACTACCGCTATCACGTCGGCGCTGCCCTTCCGCCCGCCCTTGAAAAGTCGTTTCTACGGTTATGAGCTGACGATTGCTGGTGCGGAGAAGAGAGATGCGGAGTGTGGTTTTGAAGACGATATGGCTGCGGATGACGAGCGGGTAATGGCGGGTTTTTGGGGTCCCGGGTGGGGGTTGATGGGTCGTAAGGGATCGCTGAATGAAGCGGTTGGGAGTTGGAGTTGACAATTTTTAGGTTAGGTGGATGAATTTATTTGGTGGTTTAGAGGTGTGGGTGGAGGGGGTGAATGTTTGATTGCTTTTTGGAGCTTTAGGACTATTTTTAGGTAGATTGTGATCTGATGTGGTTTGAGTTCGATGTATGGGTTGGGGATTTATTATTGATGAACTGAGGGTTCTCTATGGAATACAAATAGTTTTCTTGCTGAATTAATATAACTGGACGTCGCAATTTTATACGTAAAAAATGGCTTCAATTTTAGATTTGACATGAGTAGATAAAAAATGATTTTTACAAAAATGTAATAAGATTTCTAGCGTAGGTATATACTATTCTATTCTTCTATAGCTGTTTTATTAAAATTCTTTAGTTCTTTATTAATCTATGCCTCTTTCACATGTAAAAAGAGCTTCCGTGTATATATTTAAATATAGATTGTCAATTATTGATTTTTGCATAAATGCATTTTTCACTTGCCTTCTATTTTGATTCTTCAACGTCATCGGGGTTTGACACATCACTTCTGCGATCGTACTTGCCGTACACGGCATTAAATTAAATTTCTTGTTATTGCATAGTTGGTCAGAAATTTAATAAATCGTGCTTTGTTTTAAAAGTTTAGAGGTATTGCGATTCCTTTTGTATAATCTCAAGCGAACATCTCAGAATCAATAAATAATTATTTATGCACACTTTGTCCACGTCTATCTAACATAAACTCTTAAAAGATTGTTCTCTAAAACGTATCTACACTGACCGAATTTTCAAAACCGTTCTGAAAACCCCCTCCCTCAAAAACTCCATCACCCCCAGACATTAGCAAAAATCCCTCGAGCGATCCTTTTCCCCAGCCAATCCCCACAATCAGCCTCCTTATCATTCTTCTCATCATGAAATATTCAGCCGCGTATACGCCTCCCAGCCGCAATCCAATACCCCGCGCCCTCACCTCCTGGACTTAAACTCGATCCAAATCGCGTCCCAGGATTATGATCGGCCCCGAGAAAAATGTTTTCCTTGCTCTCCCTGAATCCGTCCATATCGATCGAAGAAGCCGAGTCACGCGAGAGAGAGAGAGCGAGCCAGGGGATCGCCCGCGCGCTCGAATGACAAAGCTATTTGATTACGCGCTATATTCGAATGATTCTCTCTCTGTCCGCCTCCCCGGCGGGATATCGATCGCCGCACAGAGAAAAAGAGAGAGGATAAAAAGGAGGATTCCCAGGCGCGCGGATACATACACACAGACACGCGAACATATGAGGGACACAATGCGAGAAAATGTTTTGACAACGTGGAGAAAAATCGATGCCGCCTGGAGGTAACGAGATTTTTTTTTCGGTCGGCTTGGCCGCGTTTGATGTTTGTAAATGTTTGGGTAGGCGGCCGGCTATTATTTATCGCCGGGGAGTGCTGATTTACCGGTTCGTTTGTTGCGAGATTGCGTGCTTTTTAATTGAAGCGGGGACTGAATGTTGTTATTTTTGACGCTGGATTTTAGTTTGGTATTTTAAGAGATGAATGAAAAGTTTTTTCGTGTTAGTTTGGCTGTTTTTTCACTTTGGCGTTTTCATTGCCAGAAATTTTTAAAGCTTCTTTTGCACTGTTTGGTATGAGAGGAATTGTAGCCTTCTGTTCTTATATTTTTAACAATTATGTTCTTATGCCTAGTTTCGCTTGCACATATTTCCATGCAGTTTAAGCAAACACGTTGTGTTTAAATTATTCCTTAATTAACATACGCGTAGCGTACATTTAGTCATGTAGGATATAGTACGCGATAAAATGCGCTAATTAACCTCTCTAACTACACATTTACTGTCCTAAAAGGCTTAACTACTCTTTTTTAAATTTATTTATGAAAATTTCTGAAGTTTAACTTTAATATTTCAAATATTAGCTTAAACTATAAAACCCAAGAATGATTGAAAAACAAATGTTCTGTTTTCTAAACACGCTGACTATCGTTAGTCTGCACCTTCTAGAATTAATTAAAGGTGACTTTATTGATCGCCACGAACGAATCTTTATTCATCAGATTGAAATATTGTCATCTGGCTATTTCAGAAAATTATACATTCAATAAAGCCATATTTTTAATTACTATATATTAAGGACTTGCATAAAACAATTGCACGAATGAATCAATTTAATATTTTTCATTATTGTTTGAAATGTCCGAATAAAATCAAATTAGCAGGTATAGCGAATGTAACGCTCGACCTCGTCGAATATTCCAATATTAAATAATAATTTTTGAAGCGTATCAAATTATTGCATCCGAATCGAACAAAGACACTTTTACAAACGCCAAACTAGTTTATTCTTTTAAACAAAATCTTCAACAATAACACACCCACCAACAATATAAAATAACCAATCAAAATCCACAAAACGCCTTCGACAGAGACACCCCCGACCTCAAACAAATTCAATCAGCGCGACAAAAACCGCAAATTAATAGCGACTTTAAAAGCGTCCACTTTATTCCAACAATACAATTCTCCCGCAAAGCCCCCGCCAAGCCAATGCTCACAATAAACCCAATAAGCTCCAGTCCCAATTTCCCTCGAACCCGAAACTCCCTCGCTGCAAAGAAACTCGAAAATCCGCAAAAAAAAGGCTCTCGCGCAAAAAGCCTCTTTCGAAAAATACCCAGCGCCAGCGCAGCGGCACGTAGACAATAGAGCGAGTCGCGCGCGCGCGCGCCTCACAAAAGAAATCGTTAACGCCGCCGCGTATATATACGGAAAAATACCTGGCTCCGAGCTTGCGCGAGTGCATTATTACGTTGTCGTGCTCGGTACATATTCATGCGGATCGGAAAAAGCTAGGAGGCTGCAAAAAGCACGCGCGCTCGCGTACACACACACACGCAGAGGGCGATGGATCAGCGCGATTTTGCGCCCTCTCGGGTCAGGTCGCCTCCCCCCCGATCGATCGCCCGAGAGTTCAGCTCCACGCCCCCCCGACTCTAGCGCGCAGGATGGCTCTAACACGCTCTCGTGTCTGGAAATGCGGAGGACGTGGAAGCCGGAAGCCCTTTGGCTATATCTCGCTCGTCGGCTCTCTCCTGCGGGAAGCCACATTAGTTCGCACGTTCGTTGAACCTGAGCCTACATGTAAGTCGGCTGTGGCTGTGTGGGTGTGTGTAGTGGACTGCAGTCGGCTTTTCCGGGAGGAGCTTTTTTTCGCGTTTGACGGTGGGATGTGACCTTTTAGGTGTCAGGGTCGGGTGGGAGGCTGATGCTTAGGGATGGTTTAGTGGTGTGGGTGGATTTTTAATCGAGGAGTTTGGGAAAGTTAAGAGCGACGCAGTTTCGAGGGACGGGTTTTGGGTTTTCTCGAGCTCGGGTTTTATTCGAGGAAGAATGGGGATGTTTGGAGCGAGGTGCGAGGCTGTTGTCGACAGATTAGAGTTAACGGTTGGGGGGTTGGGGACAAATGGCTGTTTTGGAATAGAGCTGCTTGTTTTTAGCTGGCGGATTTAGTTCTCGTTTCTTTTCAAATTAGATGGGATACTTTTGTTTGGCAAGGGATATTGTAGGCTTTTATTCGAAGGCAGTTTGGAGCAAACAATCAATTAAACAAAAATAGAATTAAAAAAATATCAATTGTTACAGCTCATTATAAATTTGATAAAATTCAAAATAGTAGTAATCACACCAAGCCCTCATCTCGAAGCCAAACCACAAAACTTCACCATCGAACAAACCCATCCCGACAACTCAAACAGTATTCAAAAAAACATTTTCCAAAAGCCCCCAAGTATTTTTCCACGCCCGCGCGCCCAGCGGATGATCGATCTCAGCGGCGGAAGTTCCAATTAAAGCCCTTGACAGTCGCGCAGCGCTTTAACATACAGAAAGCGCAGCGAGCCGGCGCGCCTGTCGCGCGCTTAATCAGCGGGATTGATTTTCAACTGGGGTATTAATTATATCAAGATTCGAAACTCGCGGCTGTGTACGCAGCGAACGCCGACGCTGACAATTATTCGGCCGATTTTGTATAATAAATCCGCTGGAAATTATAATTGAAGCCGCGTTTTATTTTTAATTTAACGAGCAATCCGGCCACTTCTCGTCGGGTCCTGAACTAATAACGCAGGGTAACCGGAAAGCTCGCACGACAATTTTCCCAATTGGAAAAACTCTAAACACTCGCTTACGAGCCTCGAAAACGCATCTCCCAAGCTTCCATCAAGCATCTCTCAAAAAGCTCTCTCACGGCGTATCAAAGGAATCGCGCGACGCCTTCTTTATTTACCATCAACCGACGCTCGGCCGAAGAAAGCTCCGCGGGGGCAGAAAGCTCGCAAGCACGCAGAAAGAGCCGAAAGCTCGCGCGAATGCCGACGCGATTCGACCCGGCGCCGAGCGTACTAACCGTCTCTGCGGCCCGGCCCGCCGAACGTTTTCAGCGCGGCGAGTACACGGGCAGAGTCGGCTGCGACCCCCGCAGACAGAAGCCGTCTCTTTCGCCCCGCGCTCCGGTCTTTTTTACGCGCGGGCTGCTTCTTGTGCTGGGGAGTGTATTATGCGCGCTGCGAGACGGTTTTATGACGCACGGGAGACTTTTTGCGATGACCTAGGGGACTTTGAGAGGTGTAGGTTGTTTTTTTATTTGAGGGGGAGGGGGGTTTATTGGGAATTGGATTCTAGAGGTGAGCGGTGTGTGGGTGGGATGCTGGGGAGGAGTTGAAGAGGATGGAATTTCTGGAGTAATGTTTTTTTTTGTAAGGGATTAATAGTTTGCTTTGGAGTTGTTGTTGCGGAAGGAAATCTTTGCATCGTTTCTACTGCTTTGTAGTTAAAGGATTAATTAAACTATCCACGTTGTAACTACTTTAAAACAGTAATTTAAACCGAGAGAAATCAGTTACGGATTTGAAATTATTAATTAGAGATGATGCTAAGCGGCGCAATAAAAAGTGTCTGCGAAAAGACGAATGTTTTCGTAGAATTATAATGGGTATCATCATAAATCTTTTCGAAATTTCAATTTCAGCCTGTTGAAACAGCGATAAATCTGCCCCTCTCTAATACAATTCCCGAGACGGAAAATTCGATATGTAATATTTTTCCATCCTATTTGATGGATTTCCGTAGAGCCGGATAATTTGCAATCGTCCCGAGCCCCGGCATAAGAGTATTAAAAATTCGTTTTTCATCAGCGAAGGGATCGGCTCTGATTGAATTTTGAATTCGATCGATTTCAGCAGAGGAAACGTTTCCTCGCTGCCCTCTGAAACAAAGAGCTTAATTAAAGCTTTCCAGGCGCCTTCCTTCAAACGCTACCGTAACGCTTCAAAAGCTTAATAATCATTTCGAGCTCTCTTTTAGCGTCTATTGCGCTAGTTATCTTCAAACGGCTAAAAATAATTCAGCCCCCGTAACTGCCTGTTTAACGGGATTTAAAACTAAGAGCTATTTTTACCACTCGCAGTCCCTTCTGAATTCCCACGGCTACACTAGTGTAATAATTTCCAGGGCCCCGAAAAGATTCCGGCTCGCCCTCGCGATGAAAAAGCCCAGCCGCGAAAGTTTTTCCAACTTTCCTGCAGCGTCAGACAATACCGGAAGAAGTTGAAGAGAACAAAAAAAAATTTACTCTTCCTCCTTCGCTAGAAAAGCAATCTGACAAATTCTTGGCAGCGTTTTTCCTTCCCCGCCTCGCGAGGGAAATTGACTTTTCGTTTCCGCGATAGATCGATAACGGCGTCTTTTTCTCCTCTCTCCGATAAGACAGCGCCATGGTTCGCGTATATATATTTCTGTTTCGCGGTATGGCTCGTTCGGGGGAAAAGTGTGTGTTTGCGTAGGTGGTGCCGTGGGGATATTTATTTGAATATCGATCGGCCGGCTTTTGAAGGCTCGTTTGTTAGGAGCGCGCCGGTTTCGTAATACGCTCGAAAACCATGCGTCAGGCGCGCGCATTGTTTGTTTCAATTTTCTTTCTTTTTTTTCTGGAAATACGTCTGCGCCGGAGAGTGCATTTCCATTCTACTTTTGCGGAATATGGAGAAAGCAGGAGACAAACTTGCGCAAGGTGGTCTTAACTTTGCTGTTGGCGAGTGAGAGAGAGAGGAAGAAATTGATTTGTTTTCCGTTGGGGGGAGCGCATAAATTCATGGTGAGTGTCCCGGCCGAAAGTTATTATTTACGTAGGCTGAAATGGTCACGATTTATTTTCAGTTGTTGCGGGGGTTGAGTTATTATAAAGGGTTTTAGTTTTTTGTAGTTTAGGTGAGAGTACTCAGAATAAATAAAATTTTTATTTTTTATTTTCTATTAATAGACATTAATCGTAAAAAAAAATTGACGCCTCAACGATGGAGTTGATTATATGATTATATGAATCACTTTCAACTAAAAAGTCTTAGCTAACCGTCACGAACAATAGTCTAGTTTACATTGCTATAAGGCTATAAATTTGGACAACACTTTATTATTATCATCACACCAAAACGAACAATAACGCATCACTTTTACCCATTCACCAGCACCATTCGCCACTACTACTAATTCACTCTTCCAATTAAAAAAGAATCCACATCTCACCATATCCTCCAAAAATTCCTTCCCCCACTCATTTCCAAGCCAGCAGACAATTTCGATCCGCTTCCGCCTCGCCGATCCGCCTTTTCCATCCGCGCCCCGCACCTATCCCTGCACGCGCGCGCGCGCGCACGTCGGCCTTGTCCGTCCGTCCACAGGCGCGACCAGGCGTAAAAAATCCGGACGGCTGCTGCATATATACACCAGGCAGCGAAATGAAAAAAAATAAAAAAGCCAGCGCGCGCGCGCAAAAGAGGAAGCAAGAAAAAGGCAACGCCACTGCTGCATTGTGCCGCCCGCGTGGGGGCTGTCAGTCGCTGCATAGCGAAACATCAAAGGGCCGGCCTTGCTCTCCTCTCTTTTTCGACGCTCTCCGTGTGTGTATAGAGAAAATTAGGTCAGAGAGGCGTGGGTGCCGAGGTGTGGCCTATGTCTACGCAGGTGATATTGGCTATACTATCGCGTGTGATGCAGGATGCCTCTCGGAGATTTATCGAGATAAGGCAGCTTGCGGGCGGTCTGGGAGAGATGGAGGCTACTTTTCGGGTACTCGCGAGTTGGTATCTCGAGAGCTGGAGAGAAGTTTTCGCGCCTGGCTTGAGGAGAGCGGATGGAGCGTGGCGCGCTTATCGACGGTTTAATTACCGCGCGGAGGGCGAGCTTGCCGCAAGTTTATGCGGGATTATTGGAGAGTTCGGGAGGGATTCGGGGGTGTATCTTGTTTATAAAGTTTGTTGTTTTATTTTGGGGGATTATGGTGGGCGGTGGGTTTGATAGGGTAGGTTTATGGCTTTGTTGGGTGTTGGTTGGGTGGTGGTGATGGGGATTTGTATTTAGGAATTTTAGGTTGATTGTTGAGTGGAATGGTAGTGAGATTTTAGAGTGTAAGTAGGAATGATATTTTCTTCATTGCATTAAAATTTAATATTACTAAATAACTTATACATCAAAGATTTATTGTGATTGTTCAAACAAAGAATTTGTTGTAAGAAAATAGTATAAAAAAATCTACGAGAAGTTTTATGATAACGCTTGTCTTTCTAAAAAAGTGATTATTTTATTACACTTTACATAAATCAAAGTACTTTCTTTAATTAGAAACTTTTATTACCAGCCCTATAAAGCGAGATCCCAATAAAAGTTCGACTTTTACATTCCCTTAAGCGTAAAAGAAGAGTCACGCTGATTTAATAAATTGCGCGAGTATTGATTGCTCGGAGATAAAACTTGATTATCTTGTAAAGTATTATTTCAGCTTCGTGAGACGTTGTAAAAAGTCACCTTTATTGCGGTTGACTTTATTACAAAAATATATATATATATATATATATAGTCTTTGATATGTAACGAAGTCTTTTACTTATTTTGGGCGGATCTGGCACATTACATTTTTATGATTTATGAGGGTTTTATTGTTCCCACGAACATGTCAAATGTAGTATCGTAAAAGTTTTTGCTATAATGATGATTAAAAAACTTTGTAGAAAGAAAGAGTAACTACGATATTTACTACTGATATAATATTTGTTTAGATGATTGTATTTAACTAATTTATTAAATTTTCTTATATATTTACTACTTAATAATGAAAGGTTCTCCACGAAGTGCAAAATATTTGCACTTGCAATTTTCACGACACTAAAATTTAGTTCTTTAAATAATCATTAACATTATACTTTTTATGACCAACAACAACATTTCTGAGGAGTTAAAAAAAAATTACTAACACAAGTAATGAAAGTTTCCAAGAACAGGCCGTAACTTATGGAAAGTACAGAGGCATCTTGTAATAAATATTTTACGCGCAAGTGGAGAGCATTGCACTTGTGAAAGAACAACGAACGTAGAGTGGCAAATATATTACACGAGTTCATCAGCTTTAAGAGCTTGGCTGTATATTTTCTCTGTGGAAAAAAATGGAACTAAAAAAAAAATGCAAAAATGGTCGCAACAGTTTCGCTTTATTTTATAAAATCGAACGACGCGGTATATGAAACACAAGTGGCAAGACCATTAAGACTTCAATAAAGTTTTAGTAAACGTATCTTATTATTTGCTTATCTCGAACACTTTTATCGACATTTTAAGTGCAGGCACTCGCGGTCTGTTAATATTGGAGAAGCAATCGAGTCCTTTGACCTGAATTTGAATCATTTTTAAAACAGGTCAATGCATTTTCGCGAACCGCACTTTAATACCCACACAGAAAAGGAGCTTTTTCCATTTTTTTAGCTTACAAACATTTTTCAAGCTTTTTTCAACGTTGTCTTTCCATTGTCACTTCATTTTCAATATTAATCAAGACCTCAATGAACATTTCTACATCAAGCTATTTTTATCTAAGCTGTCAGACTCTGACAGCACTCTTCAACTTCATTCCTAATATACCTGTAACCAATATTCATCATATTTGTCACCTGACCCTCAAAATACCAGGTACAACTCCACTCAAAGCTATTAACACACCGCAATCGATCAAAATCATATCAATACAACATCGCCTAAACAAACCCACGAAACTCATCAAGATAGTCGATCTCGCTCGAGCCCAAAACTCCAACCTTTCCTCAAACCCACCTCCAGCAATTGTTCAAACTTTACCCTGAACTCCGGCCAAGCTTCTTCGCGACTTCATTTACGTAATGTCCCTGCCCTCGGCGCATTAGCGGCGATAAGCGAAATTTTTTGGCATCCGCTCCTCCGAACCCAAACTTCTGAACCTTCCAACCTTTCATCATCCGCGAACAGACCTACTCTACCTACCCACACAGCCAGTACCGGAAGCAAGAGCTAGCTCTCCAATTAACGGGCATCGCTATTTGCGGCCGCTTCCAATTTCGCTCCTCTCCGAGTGTACATCCACGAAAACGGCGTTTCAATTATTCGGGCCCCTCCGCCTGCCCAGTCGGAAACTTAACCTATTTCGTATAGATATCGCGGTTATTATACGCGCGAGCCTCGCCTTGTCCGTTTTTTAATGGAATATTAATAAGCCCGGGACGAGTGCCAAGTTTTCTTAAATCCGCGTCTTTACGGAAGAGGCAGTACAATGGAACTATGCTTTTGTGTACAAGCCGGGTTGTAAAGGTTCGCTGGACTTCTTTTTTTTGAGTGCGAAAGTACTTTCTTACGCGGGCGTATCGGATTATGCGCGCGGAGTTAAGCCGTTAATGCGTGCCCTGGCATTGTTATTCGGTGGCGGAGGCCGGGCTCACTTCAATTAAGTTAACTCTCTCGCGGAATCCTTTCAATTTGACTTGGCGTATGTAAATTTGCGCGAATGCTTTGTGAGCGCGATTTGAATGCGAGTGCGTTTTGCGCTGAGCTCGCTCTTTGCGGCTGGTTATTATGTCGGTGATGAAGATAACAAGCGATTAATTTTGTATTGAATTTTGTAATATACTTTTTACTTTTTTTTTAAACAAGCAGAATCTAAATTGAAAAAATGTTTTAATAAGGGAATTAGCTGATTTTACTGGTTCTAAATTTTTGATACTGACAGAAAAATAGTGTGAAAAATTATGTGATTAGCTCGTAATTCAAGATATGGTCTGTATTATAAGATTATGATAGTCGGTTTTACTTATTTTTTTCTGGTGTTTTTACCATTTCAATGATAAAATATTTAACATAGCTTAAAAAAGCAAATTTATTGATTTTCTCGTGAAAACTGGATTAGGTATACATATACGTGTAATATTCATATTTTTAATTATTATTATTATAAAATGTTAAAGGAAAATCAAGCACATGCAATAAGGTATTAAAAATGATATATTTCTCGGCTTCAGTTTTTCTCAGTATAAATGTTAAAATTCATGATGCTGAAAAATGCTCGCCAAATCCTTTGTTTCCTTTTATAATATAATACAACGAATTCGAAATAAAATATACAAATTTTAATAAAATTCAAATAAATTTTAGTAATTCCTTCTTTTTTCGATTAAATTCCTTTCAGTGAATTTTGCGCGAACCCAACAACATTTTCCAATTCGCATATTGCAGAAAGCAATTATTTATTCAGTGCTTACCTTCCCTCCTCAATTAACAGATCAAATAATCAGCCAGTTAGAAAAAACATCATATTTGCCCCGGCATTAACGGTAATCTTACGCAGCAACCACACACCACTCCCGTAACATAATCCATTTGATACAAATTACATACATTACTATTACAGACATTACCGCTCGTCCTCGTACCCTAGACACCCAGCGACTGTTTGCAAATAAATAATCCCCGTCCCTCCTAAACAAAAAAACTAAACCGCTCGCATTAACTAAATCACCATTCACGCGCTCACCTCAAATTACGCCCATCCTGAAAAGAAGCGAGCCGCAATATCCATCCTTCGCGCGTCAGAGCCATAAATGTTAATGCCCCGAGAAAATATAAGTCGCCGGCGATATTCAAGCGCGATAATCCTCTTAATTCGACGAACCCTCCGGCTCTCTAATCTCGCTCGTTTCCAGTCGAATCATATCGCTCCCGCGACAATACGGCTCCGATCTCTCGCACGTATATACAAACACAGAGACACGCAACACGCGTCCAGCTTGTCAGATCGGAAAGCGATATAAAGCCAAGGCGACGCGTGATTTTCGAAGCGCTCGTACACACACACATCCCAATAAATACAAGACCGCGCGTGGATGAGCGAGCATATATATAGGGCGTCCCGCGGCTAATTAGGGCTGCACGAGCGCATGGCGCGCGGAGAGGGCAGACGTATACACACACATGCGCCAGCTGAATAACGACCGGGGGACGAGGAGAGAGAATAGGGCCATCGCCCCTAGGGATATAGTGAGAGAGAAAGCGCGGCCCGAGAGCCTCGACGACAGTTGCGCTGAATAAAACCGAAAATATCGCTGACCCACGTCTCTCTCTCATTCTGGGTTTATATACAAGCGTGTACTAGCTCGTGCCACGCGTCTGTCCTTTTTCCGTTTCGCCACGACGATTCAATTTCGAAAGCTATTATATTTTGCGGTGTGGATTCTGGGAGGGGAGGAGGGGTGCCAGCTTCGAAAAAGGTGAGCACGCCCTGAGCGAAATTGAGTTTGACGGGCCGATCGTGTCCGTGTGTGTGTGTATCTTTGATTCGGTCATGGTAGGTTTATATTGTTTGGGCGGAAAAAAAATTGGCGCACGCTGGATTTTAACGGCTTTGCGTATACGCAGTCGCTCTTGCCACAGCTTCTGTTAATTTGCGAACGCACCGATAGCTTCAATAACGAATATAGTCCTTTTGGTATATAGAACAATACTTTAGTTTACTATTTCCGTTTTGCGGATTACTTGATAAATGGCCGGTCAGTACTAAAGCACGTCGAATCCATCTCGGACCTGGACAGACCAGAGCGACAATAGTTTATTAGTTGCGAAAATCAATCGTCCATAACCACAGGGCCGGCAGTGCTCAAGCTGTTTCGCGCGCGAACGCAAACGAAGTTTGGATAAGTTGGTCCAAGCCCAGCGCGGGATGATCGAATTCTAAACTTGCCCGCCAGCCGAGTGAATGATTTATCCGGGAAACGGAGGGACAGGATGCTAAATGCTCGCATTCAGCGCGAATTCGCCGCGACGTTTCTGAAAGAGTTTGCATTGATTTTGAAACAATGCTTGTATATATAGCGATTTTTCCAAGTGCGTGGGTAACGAAGGTGTATGTATACGGACATTCCAGCGATAAATCAAACGAACCTCCGTCGGCCGATCGTCAACTCAATATTCGCACGGCCTCCATTTTTCAGTTGCGAAAAAAGGGGGTAACCGGCCGCCTATATCGAAAAAAATAAAAGTGGAAAAGCGCCGCTGGAGCGTATAAATCGGTTCGGTCGCACATAAATCGCCGGCCGTATGAGGATCCTCGGGGGCGCCGATCCATTTTTCAGCCTCGTCTCCTTTTCAACGCTCTCTTTTTATCTGGCCCCCGGGCCGTCCGTTAATCGAAAAGGTGTCGCGGGCTCTGATTGCCCCTCAATAAAGTCCACTAACGAACGCGCGCGTCCCAGGCGCGAAGAAACAATGGGCATATATAGCTCGTCTGCGAGCGCCATATGGCGAGTGCGTTGTATATATAACACCAGACGCGCAGAGAGATGGACGAGCCGTGTAGCCGGGAGCTCAAAGGCTCGATTCCAGAAGAGCGAGTGCAAGCGACAGTTCGCTCCTCGAGGCTCTCTCTTCGGCCCATTGTCCGGCCGACTGCTCGCGAATTACGTAATCGTCCTCGAAAATTGAAAAGAATTGAGAGAGAGAACGATGTGTGTGTGTGTGTGTGTGTGTGCGTGTGTGTGTGTGTGTTCTGTGTGCGCGTATATGCATGTATGTCTGTGCGTGTGCACGTGTGTATGTTTGTGTATGTGTATCTGCGTGGAAGACAGTGTGTGTATGCGTGGTGTGTATGTGTATATGTGACCTGACCCCCGTGGTGTGTGTGTGTGTGTGCCGCTGGGCGTTTTTCTCTTGCTCGCTCTCCCACGAGCCAAGGGGGTTAAAGCGAAGGGGCGGAAGACGTGTCCTGTATATATATACGTTTACACCGTAGGGTCCCGCTCTGGCTCTTTCTCGTGTATCGATCTGCTGGTCGCGAGCGCGAGCGGCAAAGGACTATCCATTTTATCAAAGGAACTGCCCTTCGATTTGTTAGGACGGCCAAATGATGTTTGCGGGACTCGATACGCCGGCTGTATGGATATAGGGAATACTTCGAGCGGAATCTGACGGGCGCGCGAGCTTTTCGAATATATGGAGATGCGGCTCGATCGAAGCCTTTGTTTGAGGTGTTCGGAAATTGAATGTCTGCCCTCCCGCGGGCTGGCCCGGGAGTTTCAGGTCGGATTTGATTATTTGATAAGCTCACTGAATTTTTAAGGGACTTTATTGCAAGGTGAACGCTTTTTTAGGGGCGATGGATGGAGCTGTCGGAGGAAACGAGGGGGATGGTTTGAGATGTGCGGTAAATAAAAGATTTTTTTGATAAATTCATATTTGGAGAAGAGTAAGGGTTATTGGGTTATTGGTTTCCTATTGTTCGAGGTGAAAAGTAGGACGCGCTAGCGCGACTTGAGGTGGAGGAGTGAAACTTTGCCAAGTTTAATTAAAGATAGCTGTGGCAAATTATCTATTGTCTTGTGGATTGAAAGGATAGGATGTTTCTGTAAGTATTTCAAACTG
>JAPYZA010003054.1:0-15949 GCA_030522685.1 Eupelmus azureus | reverse complement strand
ATATAAAAAATCTACCTTCTCTCAAAATTTCAATTTATTTTAAGCCTTTTTACTCAAGTAATCGTTGGACATAGAAAACGCATTTTTTTTACTTTTAAAAACATTAATTAGTAAAGTATTAGTATAAATATTTATCCATAAAATTAATTTGTGAGTTGTTTACATATTACTTTGTAGATAAATATTTATACATTTATAATTTTCAATAAGAATAAAAAATTGTGTTAAATATTTAAATGCTCAGAATAAATTATATATTTTTATGAATCAGGAAATTGCTTTATATTCGATTTATGCAAAATTATTTTCATTTATATAGGTATTTCTGCAGTTATGGGTAACAAACATAATTCTTATAACTATACCATAGGAATATTAATTTATTTAATTTTTATAAGTATTTAAACCGAATAAAAATAAATAATTCAATGTAGCCCCGATCTGTTCACTTTTATATGAAATATAATAAAAATTTAAATAAACCTTTTTTTGGTCTCTGGTGCAGAGGAAAATAGATTATCAACAAACTTTTTGCAGTCATCTAAAAAATGTTCATAAAATATTAAGACTCACGAATTTATAAAACACTTTTGAAATTTGATATTATTAATATCTTTGACATTTACTATAATTTTTAAAATAAATCAAAACTTTAACAATTGATTTTTGAAATTATATTTATATTAAATTAAATAAATTTTTATTAATCTATTATATTGGCATAATTATTCAGATTATTATTATTATCATTATTATTTTTGAATAATCATTTAAATTTTGATTTATTTTAAAGAAACTTTGAACGTAGATAGAACATACCATAGAAAAAATCGAACTGTTTATCTAAAATTCTTACAGCCCCATATGACATAAGTATTGACGAATAAAGATTAAAACGCAGGTTACTTTGTCCCTCAGTGAGACCGTGTATAATATCGTCGCTGCAATCAATGAACGTTTATAGACATATTCTTACAACACTTATTTTAATTTAATCACATTTAAATTTTGCCTAATCAAAAACATATTACGTTAATTCGGTAGACGTAAATAACTGCAAATTTTAATTTAAATGTCATATTAAAAGCAATATAATTAAGCATACCACGCAGCGCTAACGTCCACTTCCTTGACTTGCTTGACTGACAGCTGGTTAGGCCCGGAGCCGATGAAGTTGGTCATCGTTCCGGCGAGCCAACAGATTTTCTTCCGACCCTTAAGATTCCTACGCGTGGGCAGTTGCTCCATCTTGGTAATCAGAACAACATTAGTTAATAACGTATACTTAAAAGCTAAAATTCTGCAGTTAATAACTTGCGCCTATTTATCCATTTGTACAAGAACATTTTTTTCTCGATAAATAAAATTTAGAGTTTTGTGACGATCAGTCGGTCAATTAATCCTCTAGTTGAAAATTCAAGTGCGAGAAACAGAATTGAAATTTTCGAGTAGTATAAGAAAGGTACTACGCCATGAAAAAGCACTTTTTACATTTTTAAATTTGAAAATATACATTTTCCAAAATCACGATTCCAAGATCACGAATACTTTAACGTTCTCATAGTTCTAATAGCATAGAACAATCCTTCGTAATCAGTCAACAATTGCTGCAAATTGCTTATATTCAAAATCTAACACGAATAGCAATTTCAAAAATAAATTTTACTAATAAATTACGAAGTAGATTCTTGAGTTAAACAATTAAAGCTCTATTTATTACCTTGCTTTAACTACAGTAGACAGCAAAAAAATTCAAAAACTCAAAGCTCGTTCGTCGATCAACTTTGCTCCAAAATGTGACGCTCACTCTGCTGGTTACCGACAAACTGAAGCGCGCGCCGCCCTAGTTTGGGGGGTGAGTAGCCGAGATTCGGCAGCAGATTTTCCGCGAAACGCACGGCGTCGCGAACTACGAGGAAATGTATTTTTTACACTTACTAGTCTAATAATAATCAATTCGAATCTTTTGACTAATTAGCTATTTAATAGATCGCTAAATTTATATTAGAATATATATTATGAGAAAGGTGCCATGCCGTAAAATAGCACTTTTTACATTTTTAAATTTGAAAATATTCATTTTCCAAAATCACAATTGGATACTTTAACATTCTCATAGTTCTAATCGTATAGAACAATCCTTCGTAATCAGTCAACAATTGCTGCAAATTGCTTATATTCAAAATATAACACGAATAGCAATTTCAAAAATAAATTTTACTAATAAATTACGAAGTAGATTCTTGAATTGAACAAATAAAGCTCTATTTATTACCTTGCTTTCACTAGAGTAGACAGCAAAAAAATTCAAAAACCACAAGCACGTTCGTTGATCAACTTTGCTCCAAAACTTGACGTTCAGTCTGCTGGTCACCGGCAAACTGAAGCGCGCGCCGCCCTAGTTTGGGGGTGAGAAGCCGAAACTCGCCAGCAGATTTTCCGAGAACGCACGGCGCCGCGGATTACGAGGAAATGCATTTTTTGCATTTGCTAATCTAAAATAATAATCAATTCGAATCTTTTGACTAATTAGCTGTTTTGTAGATCGCTAAAGTTATAAGTTTTTAATATAAAAATATAAAAAGATAAAAAGAATTGTTAACTATTCATCATTAAAGAACATTAAAGAATTCAAAAAATTATCAAAAGTTTGCAAATACTTGTATATTTTCATACAATTTTTAAAACATCATAAAAATATATTTTTTAAATAAAAATTATTATTAATATTACTTATATATAATTTTGAACCATTATTTTATAAAACTTCATCTTTATACTTTGAAATATAATATTCTACTTTCAAAAATTTATATTTTTATTTATATTAGAAAGTTAATTTTTAAATTAAAAATTAAAAATTTTTTTCTTTAAAATTTATTAAATATAGATATTCAAAATAAAATAGAATGATTTATTCATCTTACGATAATACGCCAAATAATTTATTTATATTTATTTATTTATTAGATATCAATACAGGCCTTCATACAAAAATACGTACATAATTTTTAAGTTAAATAATTAATATAACATTTTTCAAATACGAAGAATTCTTATAGTAATAAAACAAATACATAAAATTATCAAAAGCTAATAATAACGGATTCTGTAAAGAAAACACCAAAGAAAATGTAGATTCAAGAAAAGTCGCATATATAAAGACTTCATAGTCGAAGATTCAAGCCCGTCCCGATCGCAGCTAGCGAGTTCACCATCTGAGTGTCCACCGTCAGTTCACTGACTTTCGCGTGAAAAATCTTCTGGACTGGTTATTTAAAAATGGCGGACGCTTCGTCTTCCGACACTACCTCAGAATACTTTAACGAATGTTTTTCTGATATTTCCTCGGAAAAGTCGACCGAGTACGTCGTGGGCAGCCAGAGGACGAGCCTCATAAGCCGCAGAAGGGAGAGGAACTTTTTGCAGAAGCTCATCACCCGCGAGGTAGCCGTTAATCGATTTTCAAAAAAAAAACACTCCCCTGCAGAACGGCACGCACTCGCCGCTCGAACGATCGAGTCCTGCAAGTGTGTGCAAGGACTTTTTTACTTGTACTTGTACGCATTCTCGAGACAATGCTTTGAGGACTCGAGTTGCCGGGTCGAGATTACTTGTTTTTAATCATTTTCAACAAAATCGTTTCGAGCCGATAAATGACGGGTCGCTCTTAATGCTGCTTGTATTTGAAAAAATAGCTGGATGATTAATTTTGGGACAGGCTTTGTATTGATTTTTCAGGAGTAGTGTAATGTGGCTTGTTTATTTTCATTAAAAATTGCTGATTCAACAATTGACGTTGGAATTCAAAGTAGCTGATTCTCTATTATTTAGAACATTTTATAGAATGTTTTTTAAATAGATTAGAATATTTTAAAATTTTGACATCTAGTTTATGTGTCAATATTGACAATGTTCATGATTGTAGGGGACTGTATTTTATTTAATATAAATTTCTACTTCTGATTTTCATTTTTATTGAAAAAGATAAAACGTGTGTAAAGTTTATCTTAAATTCTTAAATATCAAAATAGGTTAAATGTATGTAAGTTTTATTTTTTTTAAATTTTCTAATGTAGATTAAAGGCTCGCTGACCCAGCACAACTATGCCCCTGAAGAAAGACTGTTCACAACAATACCCCCATGGCGTCACTTACCATTGTTACACGTTATCCCCAAATCTGCTCTGCAAGCAGGGTATGTAAACTATGACTTTTAAATAAGATATAAAGGTTGATGATAGTACCGTTTTTATTTTTTGATTATCTTTTAGGCATATTGTTATGGGGCTCACACAATGCGGACGATTTTTATTAACATATACTTATAACCTTGATGTTGGAGTTCCAGTAGGAAGTCTTTTTAAATATTTTTTACACTGGTGGGCTTTCACGCCAACTCGTGTAGCTCGAAAAGTAGCAGAAGTTACTTTGTTTGGTAATTATAGTATATACAAAGAGCTTAGTATTGTTATTGCACAGTGGCCAACAGAAAGAAATAAACTAGTAATCCATGGCCTCTGGTAAGATAATTCATCAATATTAAACAATTTTGCTCCATTTTAATTTGACACAAGGTAAATTATTTTAATTTTTGCAGTTCCAATTTTCAAACCCAATCACAACAAACCGATAAAGCATTTGTAACTATAACTACAGTTCCATCTCTTAGTAATTGTACAGACTGTCAAAGTATAGCTTCTTCATATGAAGAAGATGGTTTGTATTTTTATTTAATTGTTTTCAGTAATCATATTATTGTTAAGACATATATATTATTTAATTTGATTATTAGATTTGGCAGCTAATTGGGATTCCTGCGTTCGTTGCAATTGTTTGCAACATGGCCTCACAGTACACACAACATATGAAGTGATCTCACCTTATCCCAAATTTCGTGCTCTAGTATGTTTAAATTATGCTAATCACATAGTAGTCAACACAGGAAATTTCTTACATGTGTTAAGGGTTGATTTGGATAATGTGAAAACAAAAAATCAGAGAATTAATGAAAAACAAGATGCATCTCTTGTTGATATTGAACAATTAGATGTGATTAGCATTACTGAAAATGAAGAAACAAAGGCTGAACACTATTATAGTTTAGATGATAAAGGATTAACTCCAGAAAATTTATCTGCTGTTTCTCCAAAATGTGACTCTACAATAACAGAGTACGATTATAATGATGAAATGCAATGTAGAGTATACGATCGAGTAGAAAGTGAACATTCATTAAATACCTCTAGCAGCAATCAAAGCGATTATGTCTGTGATAGTAATAAGTCTAGTATTAGTTTGAGTGAAAAAGTATGTATGTGTTTAGATAGTATGCAGTGTCAGTGTGGTAATAATAGTGGTTCAAAGTCACAGTCTGAACAACAAGCAATTTCAGTTAGAGATAAAATTTTACAAGACTTTTGTGAAGATATGTCACAAGAACTCAGTATAGGAAGTGATCTTATAACACTTGTAAAACATCCTCCATGCTCTCCCAGGTCTATTCCACAAAGGCTCCCATCAGACTTGAAACCTACATGGTCATCACCTATACTCACTCCTCCATTGGACATTTTAAAAACCCGAAATTCAGAATCTAGTCACAGAAATTCTCCACAACCTGGTGCTTCTCAAGGTATTAATATCATAACTTCAATAAATTCACCACTTCACACTCTGTCTATAGGATCTACTGCATCCTCACCTCGGTTAATGTCACCTCCAATTACAAGGTCATTCAGGTATTTCAAAATTTGCAATTTCTTGATATAATTCTATAATAAACTAAATTATTATTATGGAAATTGAGAATTACTATTGATGAATAATGAAATGGTTTTTTATATTTTAGACACTCCCGAAAACGTTCTACGTCAAATGTAAGTTCTCAACCTCGAACTCGAGCGAGTCATAAGCTTAATCTTGAAGCGGAAAAAGCTTACGAATTTACAGATGATGCTCAAGAAACGTGTGAAAAGCTTAGCTCGTTTAGGAAACGTCGACTTGCAGATAAAAAATACGAATTTTGCGATGAAACTGAAGATGCCGAAAATATAGTTCCTTTCAAACACATTCGTGATCAATCTAAGCACCGAGGATGTTCGATATATCAAATTTCACCGGTTGCCTCACCCTTGCCTAATGGTAGACGCCATCAAGTAGACTCTGAACATAGTGAATCAGAGGATTTCAATAGCTCTTCAGATTCACATGTACTTAGTGATATTTCAATAAACGACACGAGTAAGTAATTTACATTAATATAAATTTAATACAAAAATAAAGATTTAAATTAAAATATACAATTTGTTTAATTGTAACTTATGATGATTTTATTGTAGCTGAAAAAAATGTATTGCGACCGCTTAATCAGAATCAGTTGCCTAATCTTTGCCGCGAACGGGCTAACAGGCCATGTTTAAGCAGTGTTTCACCTCTGGTTCCTAGAGCTACATTGCAATATCCTATAATAAAATGTACGTCACATTTCAAGCGCAGTTATATTGATCTGGATGACGAGCGAACTTCTGTTATTACTGACGTTGAAGGTATTTTTTTCAATCTTTACAAAACGTAGTATATTGCATATCAAGGGCATAAAGTGTTCCATTTTGTCTGAGAGCAGAATTTTTAATATTTATAGTAGCCAAAACTGAGAGATTGTAAACTCGAGACGATTACAGCTACTACACAAGGGCAAAAAGATGCCTCCCATTTTTTTCGTAATGCCATACATTTATTTTTACATGTTTTGACAACGCAACCGTGTGCTTATTAAAATATATCAATAGGATGTCATATTCATAAACTACATAACTAATTTTATTTTATATGATTATTTTATGTATAATTTTTTTAGATGAAGAAACTGGTGGATACGCGAGCTATCAATGTGTGCTTCCTATGCAGGTTCATGGAGCAGATTATGCTCAGATGGGAATGATTAGTAATGCCAAAGCAGAAAAACTGGTATGTTGTTAAAAAATTAGATATTTAATGTGTAGAAGAAATTTTTAAGAACATCTTAAAGTTATTTTGATCTATAATGAAAGTGATATTTTATTCTAAACCTTCTGTGATTGAAGGGCAAGAAACCTTTAACAAAAAATCAAGCTTTACTCTTTTTACTTTTTATCCTTCAACGATAGAAGAAGATTTAGCTTTATTAGCTCTTCAAGCAAGGATCAAATTGAGTTGGAAACATAATTAAAAATTTTTTCTTCACACAGATTTTGTTTTAATTTAATAGCACATTCTACTAATTAACACATAATTTACATAATCTATTTTAGAATGTACCATGCGTTTCGATACATCAGATGAGTTTTGACATTGAAACATTTTCTCACCACATTGCAGATTGGCAATGTAAATTGTTTAAAAAAAAGTATTGGCACTGTAGTGACTATGATATAGAAATTATCGATATATGCGCTCTTACTGGTGACATAATTCTTTTACTTATAATGAAGATTCAAACAAGTGAACAATGTAGCCAAGGACAATGGTGCTTATCATAAAATTATGTTCTTAAAATTAATTTTACATTTATTTAATATACAATAATTATTTCCAGTATGGATGATAGAAAACAATATGTTGGTGGTTGCAAATTTACGTGGAATGTTGATTCTAATCAGTATAGGATAACAGATATTTTAAAAATGAAAGAAGTGAAGTCGGATCCAGTGCGTTCCGATAAATCTCACATCGGATCAACAGCTGTGCCGTGGAATCCAACGAAATTGATAGCACCTCAAATGAGACAAAAAATTCAACAGCCTTATGCTCGCCATATTCGTTACTTAAGCAACGAATTAACTTTAGCAGGTACGTTTATAAATAAATCAAATCTTTTTTTAACTGTATATTTATTGTGAATTGCACATTAACAAATTATTTAAATATTTTTTAATTACAATAAAATAATATTTTGCAGATGAATCCATTACAAGATTAAAGGACTTCGATAACCTTATAGAATTTTATATTACGCCGATGCCTAATTGTTCTTAAGTAAAATAATTAATGCAATAGAATTAATAAATTATTCATTAAAAGAAAAACTCGTTCTTTTAATGTTAATATTTTTTTGTAAATTTTCTAAAGCGTATTTCTTTGTACATTTTAATATACATTAAACATTGATCCCTTAGATCATGTGTGACTATATTGGATATAAAAATGTAGGTGAAAAAATTTATTTTCATTCTTAGCTTAGTATTAAGTGATAAACAACGTCTGTTGATACGCAAATGATAACAATATCAGGCAAGTACCATCTGTAGTTAATTTAATCAATTTTCGATTGTCTTTTTAATTTGCGACACAAACACCGTAAAAAAGAAAGAATTATATATTTTGGTCCCAAAAAGAAATGTGTGTATAAACTACATAATACAATCATAATTGCTTTTGGTGCCTAAATAAATTCAGTCTACTAAATAACTACTTGCAAAGAATATAACGTCAAGCTGATACAATTATCACAGCAAGGTATATTTGTTAAGGAAATATAAACGTTTATAAAGCAATTATTTTAGTGATTAATTTCCGATTTTAAAGAAAATACATATAATGATAAAAAATCAAGTTTTTTTTAATAAATATTCCTCCTTTTCAATAATATTCACAAATTTCTTTAAAATGATTTTACTTGGTACTGCCGAAATGGTTATTAATTTTCTTGAAAAACTTTGTACATATTTTAATTATTATACTTCACAAGAAAATCAATAACCGTGAGCTCTCAAAATCTTAACTTTTCAATAATTAAGTATTTACGAGACAAAAAAAAATAACAAATATTTAAACAAATACTCTAGTTGATGGGTTTGTGGTAGAGTCTGCTTCATTACTGCCTACTTTAACAACTGATAATGCTTCTTCCCAAGCATTTGTACATTGTTGATAATGGGCAATTTGTTGATCAGCCATTGCTATAAGCATATTTTTTAAATCTGTTCCTTTCTCAATGTTCCATCGTTCTAAGTCACTACGTAAATTTTCATTTGCACATTCTAACCGATCTTGTAAAACGTCAACAACCTTAGAAATACGTGGAATCGTTTGCGATAATCTATCTAACTTTTCATCATTAGTTTCAGTTTTCCAAAATGAATTATCCCACCGACCTGTAGTACCATTTCCTGAACCAATAATCTACAACATTATTTAATAGTTATAACAAATTAAAAGTGCTTTTTGATTTTTATTATTTGATATTCTAAAGAAGTAATTTATAAAAAAAATAATTAAAAGATTATATATCAATTAATTTATTAATTCACACATAACTCACTTGTTCTCTTTCTGATCTTCTTTTAATCAATTCTTCACCAGTTAATTCATATTCAATTTGCATAGCATCCCTACGAGTTAGGGCATCTTTAACAGCATCAATATAAGTAATATATTCTCTTTCATCACTTGCTACATTATCTAATAGCTTTTTATGTGCATGTGCATTAGACTCAATAGCAGTAGCAACTGCTTGTAAAGTTTTAGCAAGTTCTGGTTCTGAAGTTGCCCAAAGTGTAAATATTGGATGTAACTGATGTAATTCAACTAAATAATCTAGAATATATAATAAAATTATAAGTAAAGACTGAGGGATAAGTTCAATTATAATCATCTAATATACCTTGTCTTTCTTTTTGTATTCGACGACTTATTTTATCTATAGTACTAAGTTTTTCACTTAAAGATACACAGTAATCTCGAACTTGTTCAAATTCCAAATGACGATGCTTCATTGCACCAGTAGTAGTCATACTTTGTAAAGAATCTGTTACTTTGCCAAGTACATTTCCGCGATTTTTACGATGAACAAAAAATTCCTAAATCCATAAAATTAAAAGAAATTAATTTATAATCTACATATTCAATTTGAAATTATAATTTATCTTACCGCAGGTTTGGCAGTGAGGAATATGTGCAAATTTTTGTCACAACTTAATATGGGATGATTAACCATACGATTTAGAAAAATATGTAATAATTTCATTCTAGCTATGATGAATTCTTTTGAATAACGATCCAGTTGAGCAAGCAAAGAATGTTTACCAGGCATTGGCTATAAATATATTATAATATTTAATGTATTATAAAAGCAATGAAAATTTGAGAAATAAAACTCTTCTTACTGGAATTATATGAGCTGGATAACTTTCAACCAGCTTTTGCCTCAACCACATAAAATCATTGTATCGCCTACGAACAACATATTCTCCTTCTTCAAACTCAGGTCTCGTTGACTAAACAAAAAATGTATTCCTTTATCACATATCACAGAGCTTTAATTAACTTCCAATACTTACTCTTGTCGTGATTCTAAACGTAATATAAGTCTCCAAAGTCTCGACATGCTTCTGCGGATTATCAACTTTGACCTGCAGATCCCGAGTGTCCAGATTTGACTCGGACGTCTCCTGCTCGGGAAAAGTCGAGAAGCTCTCGATGGACGGCGAGGCAACCTGTCAAGTTTTCACCTTTTGAAACCACCTCGTAAACCTCTCGTTTGCCACCCACAATCCATGCAAATTCATAAACAAACACAACAGGTAGGTTCGAGGTTAGGTTCTTACCACAGATCCCTCGACGGAGGTGCTGTAATTGGACAGGCCGTCCTCCTGCTTGATGCTGCCGGTCGTCAGCATGGAGCTCACCTCGAGGACGCTCGGGTTGCCCAGCATCCTCTGGTCCGGCTCGTCCGACTCGGTGTCAGTCGGCGTCATCATATTGACAGTTACCACAAACTGTTGCTGCCGTTGCTTCACAACTGGAGCAACAGTGGGGCCCACCACTGAAACGAAAATATACAGTTACTCACGTGCTCCGAGAAAAAGCGAGCGCCGCTCCGATTGACGTTGGTGCTTTTTGTTAGTATATCTACCTATGAGCGCTATGCTGACGGTTTTTTATGTACAGGGAGACAAAAATATATTAGTTTATTTATCGATCGAACTGCCGCGACAATCGCTCTGCTGGGCTGAACATATCACACGACTTACTACTTGAAACTTTAAACGTCAAATGAGTATTTGAGAAGATGTTTTCGCCGGGTGATTTTGATGCGAAAAATTGTGAAAATTATCATTGACAGTTATTATGACAGCTGGTGTACTCAACGGCTCGTAAAAAGCGTCTGGATTTCGGCAGATTTTCCAATATTTGAATTCGTAGTACGAACTTCCGGTCACTCGCGTCTGGCGGCAATAATTCAAACAGTTACAAAGAAAAATTGCTTCTCGTCGCTCGTATACGATTTTCTTCCAACCCACTTTCAAAAATCAAAAATTTCTTTTAAAACCAACACACGCAAACATACCTAAAGTAACTCAAGCCTCCAGCCTCGTCCACAACAACCCAACATTCGCGTCAGCAAAGTGCATCCTTAATCAGAAAAATGAAAGACGGCGAGAAACCCTCCAACAAAATAACAATTGAACGCGCGCGCCTGTCAATCCGTCCCCGTAAACACAGTTGGGTTATACCCCGCGAGAAATAAATTATTTTTCTCCCGTGGAAACGGTATCTCCGGGATACCCGAATAAAACTGTTTTCGCGCGATTATTGAAAGTGCCCGCAACAAAGCCAGCCACTGTGCCCCCCCGATGAGCGGCTGCTGGAGAGCCGGCGACACATCGCTGGAGGAGTTTTTCGAGGACGACAGGATTTTCGTCGTGCCGGAGAGCCCGACGAAGCCGCTTGCCGAGCTCAAGAATGTCGATCCTCTGCAGCTGGATGATTCTTATATGGTGCTGGAGAATGGGGATTTCATTACCTATGGTGAGTTGGGATTTGTTTGTTGCTTTTTTTTTTAGGGGAGGTTTGGTTTTGGTATTTTTTTTTTAGGTTTAGGTAGTGAGTAATAATTTTTGACGATAACGTACCGAATTGTTAACTTCATTATTTAATGACTACGAAATACGGAAGATTAGAAGTTAAAGTAACCATCGCGAAAAGAAAATACTTACATTTAAAATGTAACAAAAAATTAGTGGACAAGTGTAATAACAGTCAAAAACCAAAGCTCCACAAAATCATTTTAAAAACTTTTCAACATCACGTGCGCGCGAGCCTAAAATTTCGACAGCGCAAGCAGCCGCAATCGCCGCGTATACATAAGCAGGGAGATACGCCCGTGATAAAAAAGGGTAAGTATATACCCGAACGGAAGCGCGGCTCTTCGCGAAAAAAAAAGAGAGTGAAAAACTCCGAGCCGAGATACAAAAATATATACAGCCATGCAGATACGTACACACGGCACCTAAGCATACAGGGCATACATACATACACAGCAATCGCATGCGGGTGGGGCGTCGAAGAAAAAGGCTTGCGCGCGCCGGAAGCCGCGCTAGAGTCCCTGCACCCAGAGAGCCGGCCTCATCCATTTTCTGCTCTCTCTCTCTCCTTACTCCTTGCCTTCATCCGCGCGCGCGAGAAAATCAATATATAAGCCCCTCGCGGGGCGCTGGGTCCCCGCACGCGACTCGATCGCCAGAGAGATCACCGCTGGCAGAGTAGTGCTGCAGCGAGCAGACCGCCTCGTTTTTCTCTGGCCATCTGTCATCGCGTCATTTACTCGCGCGTGTAATCAGTGCCGAGAGCGCGCGCGCAGTGCTGCTAGCGAGAGGAAGGCAGCAGCAGCTCGCGCGCGGCACACCAGAGTATAGCAGCAGCCAGCGGAGCAGCATGGCTCTACGGGCTCCTCGGCGGCGCGCGGGACTCTAGCTACGCCGTAGCCAAGGAGACGAGGACGGCCACAGAGAGAGAGAGAGAGAGAGAGAGAGCGCGCGGTGTAATATAGCAGACAACGGCGCGGGGGGCTGCTGCCTGGCACAGTGCGCGAGAGCAGGAGAGAGAGACACAGCGTAGCCGTCGTCGTCAACAACAAAAGGTACACACAGCGGCAAAGCTCACGCCGCGGCTTTTCCCCGCGCGTTTCCCGGGTGACGGAAAAGCCGCTCAGCGAGTCTAAGATTGAGAGAGAGGGCAAAGCAGCCAGCGCGCGGATGAGAGCCGGTAATATAGCTAGGCGCCGCGGACACCTCCAGCCCATCGGCCATTCATGAAGGCAGGTGAGAGAGAGAGAGTGACACAGCCATAACCATCCCCCTGTGCTTTTTTTTCCTCTCCACCCTCTGCGCACCTTCTCTTCTTAGAACCCCGGCCAGTGCTAGCTTAGAGCGCTGGCCTGCTCTATTTTCCTGTATACGGCAGCGCGCGGCGCTTACAGCCGCGAGTCACGGAATTTCGCAACCGAGAGAGAGAGAGAGAAAGAGCTAAGCGCGTCCTCTGCTACTGGCGTTTATTCTGCTACGCGGCTTTGTTTCTCACGCCACTTTCCTGCACGCAGCTCGCTCGCTTCGATTTATCTACGGGCTTTTTTTCCCTCTCTCGCTGTTGCATTGTTACGTACTCGCGAGCTGTCGGTTAGACTCGATTGTTGACGTTGTACAGAAGACGATGATCGGGAATATATACACGCATAGGTATATACGTATAGACGGAGCGGAGCAGCTCAGCAGCGCGCGGCTCTGCGCCGGCTTATTGTTGATTGTTGTGCAGTATTTTAAGCCGGCCCGGAGAGAGCGCGAGCCTCGAATGCCGCACGCGCTACTCGCTCCGCTTTGATAAAATGTCCAATTGCTTCTTCAAGCGGCCTCGGGTGGGATATAAGGAAAGTAACGGCTGTTTACTGCTTAACGTTTAGATGCTCGTGGCTTTTTAAAAACTTGGTTTATGGTGCGAGGACGTTCGAGATTTCAAATATAGATTTTAATTGTGAAAACGTGCATTGGAGAGCGCGCGAGTGAAATATATATATTTTATATTTGAATAAATTTAACGCGTACGTATGTACATATGCTTAACATTCATATCTGAAATCAGGCATTCGAATTTCAAAGCTTCAATTCAAGCCGCGCTTCATTTGCATCGCGCACAATGTATACTCGAAAATAATAATTCTTTGCAGGCAGGTATCCCGTTTTTATTTTTTCTCTCTCTAGTTTTCATGCGCCTCGGCTGAATTTTTAAGTGCGCCGAGACGCGGCGACAAGAAAGTCGTTTATCGTCCGGCTGGCGGCGAGAACGGCGCGATAATCAGTAGTTTTTTTCGTATTGTGACACACAAAAGCGTCTTTTTTCTTGTGTTGCCACAGAGAGCTACGACTATTAATGATAAGGACAAGCGAAGGCCCTGCAACGATTTGACCGAATGATTTTTCTTCGATAATGCGCGTGTTAGAACGGATATATACAAGCCCCCCTTTGAAAGTAGATATACGAAACGCAGCGGCGATCGGTTTAATTAGATGCACGGTCAATAGGAAACGAATTTCATACGGACTAATGAATTTTAAACAGCCGGGGAAATAAAACATTTAACGTATTAATGGCGTAGTTTCGCCGAGTTTCGAATTCGTTTCCTCTTTGATTTCAATGACTTTAATCAAGTTTAAATTACGTTTTTCTCAAAGAAATGAATAGGATTACAGTTGTATTAAAACACTTGAATTTCGTATTACAGTTTGCGTATAAAACATTACGTTTCGTGCAGACCCAATTTCAAACAGTTTTTTTTAAATTTTACTGGTTAATCAAACTTAATAGCAACCAATGAAACCTCAATTTTACCAATTAAACTCGGCCAATCGGAATCGTCGTTGCGAAGAACGTGCAATGACATAATACAGTCCGAAACTGTAGTCTGCTCTTATGTGTTCATCTTTTGCTGAGAACTTGAAAGAAAGACATATTATTTTGAATGAAATCAACGGTTACTGTTTAAAATACCTACTTCGTTTCGATACAGACCATTTAAAATTACGTTTAATAAAGATTTAATTTTTTGTAAAATAATATTAAAAGATTTTTATATTTTGAAAGTGCAATAAGTTAACAGATAACTCAAGCATACGATTGCATTTTCTTATAACAGATTATAGAAAATTTAGTAAAAAGCTCGAGAACTTTGGTTTTTCTTTGAGTAAAAAAAAATTATTTATTTCTAACAAAAATTTAACTACAACCACTACATACTGTCAACAATCTACAAAAAATTGACAAATCAAGTGCTTTATATAAAAAAAAACTTAAAACAACCCTTCGTACACATTCACTCTAGAACTTCATAAAAACTGATTACGCTTCTCCTAACGCATACAGCGCGCAAGGGGGAGAAAACCGGCCGAGCTGAATCGCGATCGCTCACCTTTCAATACGTCATTGTACTCTGCACATCCCCGACAATGCATATAATAAAGTTAAGCGCGAACGAGCGAGATACCATATCGGGCGGGGGTGTACCGGGGCGCAATATCGCCTCCCAAAAGAAGAAGAAGAAGCAAAAGAAGCCTTGCCGGGATTTCCAATTAAAGCGGGCTTATCAATGCGCGTGAATGTAATCAGCCACGCGTGAAGAGCCAGCGGCACAAAGATACTCCCCCGCGTTCGCTCGCAATAATACAGCCCCTTTTTCGCGGCAATAAAGGCAACCCGTACAGCCGCTCGATTACGAATTTTCCCCGGCGATAGAAAAGGGCGGGAAAAAAAAACGGCCACTCGAAAGAATTTGAAATTAAGGAGAAAAAATAGAGACGCGGAAAACCGTATGCCGAGTGACACGTGGCTCGCGCCAGCTATCTAAGGGGCGGCCTGCACCGGGCGTAATATCACGCTTCGCAGGCGGCTGTCGGTTACGGGGGGAGAAAAAAAAGGCGAGGGGGTGCGCACGGTAGTACATCTAGCCCTCAGCCATGCATAACAGGCGCCCGTGCGCCAGGTGCGCGCTGCACATACGCGCTCCAAATGCTGTCTGGATATGTATGCCTAAGTCCCTCCTCCTCCTCCTCGTCGGGCTGCGAGGCCCAGAGTCCCTTTTACTTTCCCGCGGGAAACTCAGTTGGACTGCAAGTGTCCGCTAGGCTGTTTCGCTTTCTTC
>JAPYZA010003053.1:0-27068 GCA_030522685.1 Eupelmus azureus | reverse complement strand
CCTCGGCGGTGGCAAGAGTGCCTGTCATGGTGATTCCGGCGGTCCGTTGGTTGTAGATGGCAAGTTGACCGGTATCGTATCCTGGGCTAGGTCATGTGGGGGGCCCAACGATCCAACAGTCTTTACCGAAGTTGCTCCTTTTAATGACTGGATAGCCAAAAATGCTGAGCTTTGAGAAGCGAATATTATTCAATATGTAATTATTAATTACATTTATTTAATAAACCGTAATTGTCGAATTGTCAAGAATGTATAAGCGTGCGGCGCATACCTCTTGAAATATATTTAGAGCTGTTGAAATAAATTTTATTAGATGTTATATTTTATTAATTTTTCTTGCTTCACAATACGAACGCCTTTTTTATGGATTCCTTATCCGTAAGCGTACCTTTAGTTCTTAGATAATAAAATTATTTTCTAGTTTTTACGGCCTCATATTTCTTTTACATATTTATAAAATAATCGAACCATGAGAGAACTTGATATGTTTTAAAATATCAAAATATGATCAAAGCTGCATTTTATGCGGTCTAACGCTTCAGAATATTCGAGCTATGAATTCTTAGTTTCATTAAAAGATTCTGCTTAAAATGTAAATATTTTAGTCTTAACAAATACGTAATAAATTTTTAATAAACAAAATGAAGCTAAAAAGGCAAGCTTTAATTTGCCATTTTCAGAATAAGGAATTGATAATTTGAACTAAAGTTATGCTTGTTTAAAGTTGAGAAATAAAAGTGTAACAATAATCATAAGAGACATCATCGCATATTCGTTGCTCAATTTTAAACAAATATAAATTTCGACCAAATTGTCAATTCTTTGTTCTGAAAACGGCAAATTTAAGTTTGCTTTACCTATTTTGTTATATTGAAAATTTAATAAAGATTTGCCTAGACTGAAATATTCACATTTTAAGTAGATATTTTTTTTCATATTTTAAAAAAAATGAAAGTATAAGTATTCATAACTCAAGTATTGCGAATCGTTAAGCTGTATAACTGCGGGTTTGTTCATTTTTTGATACTCTAAAACATATCCCAAAGTTTGATGAAAGTCTGTGACCCGAATCTTAAATGTTCTCCTGGTAAGACAATCATATATTTTACTTTGACTTATGAATGTTTGTTGTAATAAAATATTTTTCGTAACATGTCATTTTCTTCTATTTTATTTAACACAATTCATATTATACTAATACCATCTCACACGAAAACATACTTGTAATCGTAAAATTGATCTTTTTACGAAGAGGAACATATAACTTTGTAATAGCTTAATTTTTTATATGCAGTCTAAAAGATTCAGCCTCAGTTAAACTCACTGAAAATAATAAAATTATTTTTTATGTTTGGAAGCAATATAACATTATTTCACTTAATATGTCTTTATACATATTGTATATCAATCATATACCATTTTAGCACATTTGAGTTGTTCATATTATTCTTCAAGTCTCTGGTTGATTAATTTTTACTAGACCGAGTAAAGAACGTTAAAATTAAATAAAAAAAAATAATATAAAAATTTAAGCGATAATAATAGTAAGTTAAAAATTAAAATTATGTTAATAATTCCATAAATATAGAATATTTTACTTATTATATATTGATTTATGTATTTTTTATATATTTTATATTTTATTTCGTATTTTATTTAGTATATAATACATACTATAATGAAAATATTGCATCTATATACATTATTAGCTTACCTTTAAAAAGGTATAATATTTGCAAGTATGCGTTGCGATTATTATTAATTTGCCGAACTTTAAATTGTTATCCTATAATAAGTTAGAAACTCTAAGTAGATGATTTTTATTTTGTATAAGACATATTAATATTGTTCATAGATGCATTTTTTCATTGGTTGAATTTTCAATAGGTTGACAGAATTTATTTATTGTACTACCATATAAAACTTTTGAACCTTGACATTACAATGTTATGAAATCATTGAACAAATGTCAAGTAATAATTAATTGTTTCTTATTTTTTTCCACTTTAAAAATTTTTTCATATTTTACTTTTGATTTACAGATTTTATCTTATTTCTTTAAAAGCTCGGCCTTAGAATGTTATGAAATCATGAAACAAATATCAATTGTATGGGGTATACATGATATACATAATAAATCGCCATTTCCTTAAAATTTTCTCTTAATAATTACTTTAATCTGTTTAGATTAGGCAAAAATACAAATATATAAACCTAAATATTCCTCTTCAGTAGAAATCAAATGAAATAGATCAAATCAGAACGTGAATCCCAAATAACATAGTTCGTTTCTAAAAGGTTTTGGAAACGTTTCTGTAGAAACGTAGAAACGTTTCATCGAAAGTTTTATTTACGAAGGAGAAACATTTAAGAAACGTAGGAATATCCGGAATTTCGCTTCAGAAGTCACCACTCTGGTAGCTGGGTTTTCGTTTTACAATGGTTGCTACGACGTTTCTTTGAAATCGTTGCGTAAGAAACTTTACGCGACGTAAATTTCTGCAGGGAAAAAATATAGGTAAAACGAATATTTTACGTTGCCAGAATGTTTCAAATGAAACGTTTTTTAAAACGTCTTAACGGTACATAAATTTAACCCACGAAGGAAGCACAAAGAAACCACTATTTTACGTTCCTGAAGCGTTTCGCCTGAAACGTTTCATAAAACACCTTTCTGAAGCGCCTATTTAATCTGCAATCTGCATTTGGCTTTTCGAAGAGAAGCCAATAAAAAATGATGTGAAAAATATTAATATTTTACTGAGATCAAAAAAGTTAAGAAAATATTGGCATCGCAACACCTTACATCAATATCACAATACCAGGATTGAAAGAAAGTAGAAAAGGTTGCTGCATGTTCATCAAGGTAAGGTATATGTGTTTATTGTATTTTTTATTTTATTTTAAAAATTTAAAACAAGCCTGCTAGACGATACAAGATTAGTCAATTAGAAACACTAAATAAAGTTTGAATTATATTGTTATAAAATCAAAAGTCTTTACATAAAAATTTTTCAACTTTTAGTATTTTTATTTTTACTCTATACAAAACATTAATAATTAATACTACCGCTTAATATTACAACCAGAGATCGGGTAATATTTATTTTTTATAACATTTCCGCATAACTTAATTAAGTTCTATAGATTATGCGTACAGCAATTAAAAAAGTCAAGGACACGGCAATCAAAAAATATTATTTACATATTACACAGGCTTAGGCTATGTACATATGTACAACGGTAATAACTTGACATCTTTTTAGAATAAAGAATTGCATGCCTTGTTGATTTATTTTTATTGGTTTTCTTTGGATTATTAAATAGATCACATCTCGTGTACATAAGTATATTAAATGCGCAAACTACTGCTGCATACCGGCGCTTACACGTTATCGATTAATTAAACTAAATTTTTCCATAAAATCATTATTCTATTATAAATTAAAAGCTATAACAGTTTAAAGTTAAGCAACGAAAATATACTTAAACTGTAGCTTTATGTTGCCCTTTTTTTAGTTATGTTTTTATGCCTAACTGTAAACTGTTATATAACTTTTGAAGGGAGTAGAATATTTTAATTCTGTAAAAATCGTATGAAAGCTCGTTTCTTATAGTTCAATTTTACGTATTTATAGATGGATACGAGGTTTTTCTTAGCTGAATTAAAAAGGTTTGAAAAATAGTATTTACTTTAATATTTTCTTAAAGTGAAGATAAATATATCAATAACATGAGTATCTTAAAGCGTTAGAATCTAAAATTTCGGTTTTCTCCATATTTTGATACCTAGAGTCATATCCCAAAGTTTGAGCAAAATCCGTGATCCGGAGGCCTGGGCCTCTCCTAGTTAGTGTTCTTTCAACAAATAACTGAAATATCGTCTATATCGTATATATCGTTCTTAGCATGATTTTTCATCGGTCAATAGCGGGAATATCGGGCCGATAATGCTACTAACGCGCGTATCGGTTAAGAATAAGGCCCCAGCGCCGCTTGTGCACTCACGTACGTACCTTTATGTGTCCGTCGGTGTGTGCTAGTGTGAACGCGCTTATACAGCGCCGCTTGCGAGTCTAACTGTGTGAGTGAATGTATGTGACCGCTAGTGTGTGTATGTGCCTACAGGTACTTATATTATATAGCAAATATGGCGGCAACTGGGAATTTTTTTAGAGACTGAAAATTTAAAATTTAAGAATAACATTTTTTAACTTATACATTTAGGGGGGACCGGGGCAAATTGGCGCATTTTTTATGTATGTAATTATAAATCGTCCTCAAGAAATACAAATCATAATTCAATAATGACTACTTGAAGTGTTCCACTAAAGGATTATTTTTACTGTGATAACAATTGTAAAATATTCATAGTCATAATGTTGTGACTTATTTTTTATCACTGCTTAATCTAGCCAACTTGCCCCGGACACGGGGTCAAGATTTCTAACAGCGGGTAGTATTAAACTTAAGAACAATGTAAACCATTAAAAGTGAAGAATAAATAAAAAAGACTTTTAAATTAATATTATTATCGTCTATCGAATGAAATTTCAATCACAATTATTTTATTTTTTTAACTTAAAATTAGAAGGATTCAAATCAATAATAAATTTAAACCAATAATATTTCTTTATTTACATAAAAATACACTATGAAATTCAGTGAAATTTGTATTGAAATTTTTAAATCGTTGATCTTAAATAACTAAATTCTCCAGCATTATAAAAACAAACGCATAAGCGAAAATGAGTATATAGACAGACCTTGACTTACAAGTCCAGATCTAGTATACAAAAGTTTGCAAAGTATAAAAATAATTGTCTTTATAAAAAATACTGATAGAATTCGGTACAAAGTAACGTTTCAGGTCATAAGAACACTTGAGCTGCTTCAGGCATCTCTTCGCTTGCACGACTTGTGCCTCGTCGACTTATACCAATCTCAAACTCCAGATCACTATTTTCGCACCTAGTAGTGATTGTAGATGTTGTGACCATATGCGCTGATACCGCCGAGCGAGCCGTAGTAACCGTAGCCTAGACCGTGACCGCCGGAGTAATCATGCAGGCCGTAGTTATAACTGCTGTATGGTGAGTAGGACGAAGCGTAACTGTATGGCGAGTAGGACGAAGCGTAACTGTATGGCGAGTAGGACGCAGCGTAACCGCCCAAATAAGTCGGCGAATAATAGGCCAGTTTCGCTAGTGGATTAGCGTACAAGATACGTTTTGTACCCGCGTAGCCCGAATAGTACGGGTAAAATGACTGGAATTAAAAAATCATTAAAGAAATATTTCTCAGGAGTACCAGGGTACACTGCATAGCAATATGTAAGTTTATATTCTTTTCTATTCTTTTTTGAGCTTCAGTGTAAGTAAATAGTAATGATAAAAAATTCTCTTCGCTTTTTAATTTTTAAATAAATGAATATACTATCGACCACACTTTTTTGAACATTCAATTTGAAATTGAAAATATGCAATAATTATAATATTATCAAATGTGATACGGAAAACCAGAGCAAAACGGTCATATTAATTAAAAAAGGGAGGACAAATAATAATAAATTCAAGAATAAAATAACAAACAAATACGAAGAAGGAAATTATTTTTTAAACAAAGAATAAATTATAATGAAAAAATCAATGAAATTTGTAACTTATGCCGATTCTGTCCAGGTCCCCGTTAAGATAATCTAAAACATTATTTAAGACATTTAAACTTTTTAAGTCATAGTGGAAGTAATCTCCTTGGTATCTTTGACATCAATCCATGAAACCAATAAAGAAATTTTTATAATTTTTATCCTTAGAAATTCCGTTTTAAACCGTGTCAATTTGTAAAAAAATGATTTTTCTACGTGGATTTTTAAAGTATTTAACATTTTTTCGAATATATATTCCGAAATTTTTTTATACGAAAAATGTATATAAAGGAAAATAAAAAACTGATAAAAACTTAATAAAAAGTTAATCATATTCAGTTTCACATAAAACTGTAAACTCAATTACTTTGCAATTCAAAACAAAATTCATTTACATTTATTTGAATATTTAGTTATACGTGATCTCAACATTTGTAATTTTTTTCAACAACATGTAAGATTAAATTTTATTAAAAAAACATAAATCCTTTTGGAGGTGAATGTCATATTTTGTAAAATTGATTCAGCTTAAAATATATTGAAAAATACGGAAAAGTGAAAGAAAACTATATTTTTATTGTTTTTTGAAGGTTTGAAAATTTATAATTCGCTCAAAATCTAATTTTTTATACAAAAAAATTTGAATGCAATTCTAAAAAAGCATTTAAATGCAAAATATGACTTTTAAAAAATATCACGGTTGAAGTCATAGATTTTTTAGATTCATGGTTTTGAGACGTAAACAACAGATTCAAGGGGTAATACTCGTGCAAGACGGAATTCGGAAAAGAGAAACACGAACACAAATAAAGTTCTCAAATAAGATAGCCCGCTGAGCTTTCACAGAAGTATTTTATTTTAAAAAATCATGTTCTTACCTTGTAGGTATTGGCGTAGCTGGTAGCGTAGGGTGCGTAAGAGGCAGTAGGCGCATAGCTGACGACAGCACCGCCATGTCCAAGTCCATACCCTCCTAAACCGTAGCCATAACCGTAGCCAGTACCGTAGCCACTACCATAACCGTAGCCAGTTCCGTAGCCACCATAACCCAGGCCGGAATAGAGACCACCGGCTGAAGCACAAGCTACTAGTGCAGCGAAAAGAGTGAGCTGAAAAATATGGAACGTAAAAGGTTAACTTCACTTCTTGTAGATCGTACTTAATTAAAGGAGTCAATGTTACGTTGTTTTGGTACGAGAATGAAGAGTACGGAAAGATTGTTAAATCGAAATGTTTGTATACCAATTATTAAGTACAGGTAATAGATCTTAAATTTGTGAAAAAAAATTATTTTTATATTACTTTAAAATTAAAAGTTACTTCTAACGGTTTTCTAATATGTACATATTAAATAAATATTATTTTTGTCAAAATTATTCCAAAACAATATTTTTACAGTATGATTAATTTATGTCAGAGCTGAAAGATTTATCGATAAAAAAATTTATTCTTCTTATTTTGAAGTGTGCATTCGTTTTAATTAATATCGGCAACCCATTGTTTTAGTACATTTGAACAAATATATGAATAATATTTCAAGAAATAACATTTGTTTGATTATATTATGATTCAAATATCAATACAATTATAATAGAAATAATATATGAATGCTTCGTACACGATTCAATTATAAAATTTATAAAAAGAAAATACAACATATTGAACTTACGACTTTGAAATCTTTCTAGAAAGTTGTTAATATTACAAAACATACAAGTATAATCTTTTTTTATTTATCATTTATTATTGTTTAAATGTACTAAAAGAAAATCGGATGTTTTTGATCATTCGCTTTAATGCCATGAATGTAATGAGTGAAACGCGCGAAAACGTACGGGGCATGCATTTTTTTGTTTTACATAAAGAATACGTTGGAATATTAAAAATTATGAATTATAAATCTCTGCAACTATATAACTCATAAAAATCAAAAATTTAATGCTTTCAAAGAAAAAAGTTTCTGTCATTATATCATCTTCATGAAAAACTTATTCTTTTAAAATAGAGATTAATATAATAGAATAATTTAAAAACATCATTAAATTATCTATTATAAGATCAAATTTAAACTATTTTGACGTATTCTTTAAGGGGATGTGGTTTACCGAAATGGATTATTACCTTATCTGCAATAAAATTTTTCAAAATACACTGAAAATTTTTAAGTTTCTGAAAATTTTGCAAGCAGAGACCTATTTCGTATATAACAAAGAATGGGTATCTGCATAAAATACAATTTTTATCTTAAAATTAATTAGCTAGACAAGTAATAAATGATACAACATTTTAATATCAATTTACAAGTAATACCGATATTAGAGTTTTACACAATTTTCCACTTTTCTTGATTAATTTTAAAGCAAAAATTTTTCCATACTGAGACCCATTCTTTATAATATTCGAAACGGGTATCTGCACGCAGAATTTTCAAAAACCTCAAGATCTTCAGAATACTTTGAAAAATCAGGCTTGAGAATATATTCACCACTTACCAGCTTAAACATTATTTCGATTGATCTAGGACGCGGCTAGATGCTATGCAGTACTGTGGACTGACTGGCTTTGCCTATTATTCCGCATGTTCTTATATACCCTATAAGATGGGCGTCGTCCTCATCTCTAAGTTTTTTTCATCGGCTCAGCTAGCAAAGCAACGAGAGAAAATTACCATCGAGCTAAAGAGAAGGAGGCGCAAGGCGTAGTGCGGCTTCGGTGATTGACAAAGGAGGGAAAAAAAGAACGCTTTTCCCCACTACTTTGCTAAAGGTGGCATTAGACTCGTTGAAGGCTCGTCTGTTAGGCGCGTGCGTACTCTATTGCCACCGACGAGCCTCCCGCTCATTAATAGCCACATGTTACGCATACATATATATCGATTATTAGCCGTGAGCAATGCGCGCATTTTTCTGCATATCCACGCTCGTATTACATGCGAGCAAGGAGCAAAGAACTGCATAAGAAGGTGTTTACATGATTACCGAGGTCGAATTAATAATTGTGCTTGTTTATGCTCCGAGAAACAGGTCAAAATATTGCTAAAAATCATACCCTCTTTCGAACTGGTGATACAAAGAAAGAGTGTATGTATTTATTGCAAATCAATATTATGATTTGATAAAATGCGCAATCTCAAATACGAAACGAAATTTCAGAAAAAATTTTGTACGTACTAACCTATTAATTTTATATATTTATTTCTTAATTACATTCTAAACTAACATTTTTTTTAAAGAATTCTTACGTTATTGTTTGCAGGTCGTAAATAGTTATAAATGTAAAAGTTGAATTTCTCCATTGATCTCGACGAACTAAGGTGTTATATTTTGCTATTATACAAAAGTCAATGTTTTGGAGAGATTATTGACCTCCCTTTTTAAGACTTCGGGGTAAATGCCAATTTTACTTCGACACACATAAGTTTGCATTTATACCGAAGTCTCGAAGAAGGAGGTCCATAATCCCTCCGAAACGTTGACTTTTGTAAAATAGCAAAATAGAACACCTAATTGGTTCGTCGAGATTACTAAAAGAAACTAAAAGAAAATTAAATTATAGAACTTGCATCAAGTAAGAAATTTCTTACATTTTTGGACATTTTGTTATACCTTCTTACATTTACGTACAATTTTTACCATTTTTATCACCCAATTTCTTATGAAGTCAAGCAATATATAAGTATTATTTTCCATTATTAAAATGGGTGACTGTAATGTTACTTTGATATAGTAAATAAAGACTAAGAGAGTATCAGTCGTGGAAGAAACAGAGAATTTTGATATCATAATGATGCCTGGATCCCATAGTTTCAGCTCCAACGTACTTTTTTTGAGATATATGCAATTTAATCTCAAAATTAATTATTTCAAAATATCATCTCTTCTTTTGCCATAATATTTAAAATATTTTTGTTATAGAAAAAGAGAGGAATTAAAAAAAGCGGAAAAAATATTTAAGCTACCTTGTTTGTTAAAATATAGCAATTAACGGTAGCTAGAAGTTTATATTTCTTATAGAAACTACAATTTAAATTAAAATTTTTAAATCATCTTGTTCTGTCCTCGTTTTCTCTATTTTCCGAAACACAAGAATTTTAAAAATTATAGTCAATAAAAAGAAGCATCACTCTTCAAAAAAATAATATATTTCATACTAGATAGATTGTATTTCAAAAAGTAGGCCTTACTGAACTAACGATTGTTATTCATTATTGTTTCTCAAAGTCGATCCTCATAGTCTCGTTAAAATCCATTCCACGCGTGTCTGACACTCTCCTAGTTTCCCAGTAAGTAAAAGTAAAAATTATATTATGGTTATAAACAATCATATCACAGTAATAAATCGATAACCAAGTGTGTTTTTTATAACTTTGTAGTAATAAAATTATCCCCGTGATGTAAAGCCCATTTTATCCTATTTTCCAAGTGCTAAATTTATCACCGTGTAATAATCGTTTATTGCTGCGATATAATGCATTTTATTTAGTCTTTGTCTAGTACTCCCAAGTAATTATATACTTTCTTCATTGAAAACATTAGATCAATCTTGGCCACGTATTAAAATATGTATCAATGGTAAGCAAACCTGGGGCTTTTTTTAGTTTTGATCCGGAAGAATAGAGTCATTGTTAATATGTTCATGATTGTTGGTTGAAAGTAATTTTTTACGTTGAATGGAACATCGATAAACGTCGTGTTAAAATGTTGCTTGATAAATACAAGAAGCTACATTAGAGCGGCAAATCGAGATTCTTACACAACTTTAATGTTTACACACTCAGGAAGTAGCAGTTCGTATTCCTAAGTAGTGCTTTATGTTTTTACGATTTTTCTTAATCTATAATAACAATGCGATTTATGAGTGTTTAATTATTGCGGAACTTGAAATTTTACTGTACTTTAAACACGTAAAATTCTGTGTTTTTTAGAGATAACTGGTTAAGTCCATTTTTCATGTTTTCGAGAAACTGACGTTTTAATGTTTAAAGGTGCGCCTGAACTGCGAGGATACAAGTTGATGCCTAACACTTAACTAATTCATTTGTGCACTAAATACAATTATAATCATGGCCATAACTTTAAGATATACACCTTTTTTCTTTCTGCAAACTAGTAAAATGTATAGTTATACTGTAAGCTCGGAAACTGGATCAAAAATAAACTGATCCTCTTCTCCTTTTATTGTTCATCTTATTGAAATTTAAGTAAAGGAAATTAATAACTATTAATTATTTGTCAAAGAAGTTCATTTTTAGTCATTTCGTCAAATTGATGGTTTTATGTTCGTATTTATGGTCATAATCAGAGAAAAGTAGTTGTATACAGATAAATAAATGCAATTGAAGCTGTATTTATTTAAATTAAAATAGACTTACAAGGAAGTCTATGAATTTTATATGAAAGAGGGCTCTCAAGCTCGTACTTCCTCCCCACAAGAAACGATGTAAATTCAATTTTGAAAAAAGATAGGCTTAAGCTGTGCCTTTGAAAAGTTGCTGCATTTATTGAATCTCAAGAATTTCATATTTGTATTAAAAATAGAATTTTTATAGGATTTGCCAGTAAAAAAGAAGTGAATATAAATTTTTTATTACCAAAATTACTACAAATTTCATAAAATAAATATAAAAATGTATAAACTTGATAAAATGATAAGTAGCTAAGTTTTATTGATATTTGTTTAAAAAAATAATTTGATTGAAAAGTATACCAGGCCTGCATGAAGATTTAGTATTGTCAATGGAAAAATATTGAGAAAATATGTGTGTGCATATGTATGCAAGTGCAATTTAAATCTTTTTTATAAGTCGAACCAAATAGAACTTCTAGCTTTTATCACAAAATTATTTGTACAATTTAATATATCACATATATTTAATGTACCTTATAAAAGATGTTACATCTGCAATTAAAATCAAAGTTTTTTCATGTAAATCATGCAAATTATGAGAACGGTACAAATTTTATTATAGATGAATTAAATTTGTATGCCATACAATGTATGGTAATTTACACATTTCATTTATATTAAGTAATAAAATTAAATAAAAAATAAAAAAAATTGTCAATTTTTTTAAGTTGATTAAGTCCTTAGGTGGTTGAAAAAATATTGGTTCCCATTGATGTAAATGCTTTGTATCAGATTATGTATAAAAACAAATCAGACAAAGAATTTACTATAGAATATAAAAGATTTCATCGTACTGAATCAAATACAGAACTATTACAATTCTCTAGCTCAATTTATTACGTCTAGAAAATAGTTTATTATTGCTATAAAATATTACAACATATTATTTTATTGCTTTTAGTGCAGATTCTTAGTCCAAAAAGAAATTCCGTTATTACACTATCGCTGAAAAGTAGCTTCTAATAAATAGATGTTTTGTATGATTACACAATTATGCAATCAAGCAGCTGTTTCGAAGTATCAGTTTTTTTATTCGGTAATTGGTATATTAATAAAATGGCTATAAGTGGGAAGGCTCTGCATTCTGATTTTGAAACAACAGCCTTCATTTAAGAAAATATATTATGAAACCTAAGCAAAACGAGAGCAACGTAATTAAAGAAAAATTTTTATCATTGCCTTTGAATATAATATTTAAATGCTTTATTTTACAATGATTCATTTTTTACGTCACAGATCTTTCATTACAACTCAATTTTTACTATAAACTCAAAATAATTGCTGACGGCCTTTAAGAATTTCATTATACGTCGATTAAGCGTTTATTCAAATATTAACCTAGCTACAATTTTTTTCCTGCGATTCTTCGACAGTATTATCATATATGAAAACACCGTGGACACTTAAAGCTTATAGGCTTGGCCGTAGTAAATCTCGTTCAATTTTACATTTCATTGTCGATCTCGCTCAATTAAAAAAATACCACCACTAAACCGCGCTTCATTAATAAGTCCCCATTAAAAAGTTTCTACGACTGCAAAGAAAAAAAAAAGAGTCAACAAAAATTAAATGTAGGAAGAAACAGCGCAAGGTCGCCTGGCTGCTTGTACAGCCGACAAGGCGGATCCCTCTTTTCTGCAAGCAAGGTCTAGCGTCACTGCGCTCGAGAAGCGAAACGAATAATCGTGAGAAAAAAAGGTAGGTATAACAACAAATAAGCGCGCGCGCGCGCGGCTTCCCGGGCGAAGGTTCAGCCGTCGCGCTGCAATTATATATCGATATTATGCGCGGGATTCTGCTGACGCCGTGCGGCTCAAAGATATATGCTTACGTGTGCTCGTTCGTTCAACTGCGGACGTAATTGCGTAAATATTTTAATGCGCAGGGTCACTGTACCAGCGCGCGATGGAGGTGCATGGTATTTATTTTTCAATTAAATGATCTATGATAGATATAGTATGGCGATTATAAACGCATAAATAATCTGGGATGCATCAGACTAGATATAAAGAAATCGATACAAGTTCGCGAGCGAAACAAGCAAAAGTCTATACAGCTATTTCTGAGTGCGTGTGCGGCGGGCTTTTAGGATTTCGAATATCCAGTCTCTCGGGTACAAGAAGAACCAATATGCTTTTCCGTGGCATTCGTAATAAGCGGAAAATGATTTTATAGCTGCGTTAAGATACTCTTACGTGAGAGAACCTACGGCACTTGATAGCCCAATTAACGGCATTGTTGAAATGACTTATCGTCTAAGATCTCTTCCAAAAAAGTGTTAGCGCGGCTTTCTCGCTAGAATGAGTGGGCTAGAGCTTAGCCGTAAATCCCAAGATAACTAAATGAAAGAGTACTTTCCCTGCGGCATTAAAAAAGGAGTAAGGGTTGATCTAGCTTTTCTTCACGAGCACAGAGGATAGTCGAGAAGTCAAGCATCTTTTCTGAAACTTTCTTCTATCTCGACATTTTTTGATCAAAAGGGTAAGTTTATCCGATACTTAGTAGAAAAGGCGACAAAGTTTCCAATGAAAACAAGGTGGGAAAAATAATTTTTATTACAATATAAGAAGATGCGTTTCCAAGGATTTTCGCCTTGCAAATTATTATGAAATAAAAAATTTGATTTACTTATAAAGCCATTAATTTAAAAAAAATTTTATTAATTTATTTATAACTTATAAAATCAAGTATTCTAAGTCCTTATTCTTCTATTTATTTTATAAATGGAATCGATTATATTTAATGTATGAACTGGACCATCACTCGATGCCTGTTCGAATTTATCTGAAAATGGATTTTTAAGCCTATTGTTTATTATGTTATCAAATGTAATTATCAAATGTAATAATCAAATGTAATAGTCAGTATGAAGGTCAAATCCAAATAGCAGTGGATGAGAGATGCCATTATATTTTGTGCCAAAGCAAACTTACAATATACTTAAAAATTTGGTATTTATAGAGCCACTTATATACCTTTAGCTTCTTGAGTACAAGATCACGGCTGATCAGAGCCGACATCATCTACTTACATCCAACTAGTGGCGCTAAGTGCCACTTTCGAAGCTCTTAATACGCTACTTGAGAAAATACCGCGAAATGATTTATAAGTGTGTTAGAAAATTAGGGCTATATAGTAAATTTAATTGCATCGATGAAAATTCGGTAAAACTGGTTATTATGCAAGATGTATGATAAAAAATTAAAGAAAGTATATTTCTATTGAATTGAAGTTTATGATAAAAAAAGAATAAAATAAAACGCAGTACTTCTGTTCATTGCAAAATATATATGACATTAATTGAATTTATAGCTTTTTCAAGGCGTCTTTTGACCTATTTTTAGCTATCGATACTTATGAGTCCAATAATCATTTGTATAAACTGAATTCAAGATTTTATAATACGAAAAAGTTAAGAAACTTACTTACGCTTTAATTTTTGTTTTTAATTTTTATAAAGACAATGTCGTCCTCTCAATATAGAGACTTATTTATATTCAAATAATGTTAAAATCATGTTTTATTAATAGTGTACAAAGTAATCTAGGTTAAACTACTTTAACTGAAATAATGTGCTGTATTACTAATTTGTATAACTGACACTTTACAGACGAGGTTCTTTGGTCGAAAGTATGATCAGAGTCCAAAATATTGCTCATTTAGTACTAGCCAGTCTGATCTAAAGTGTCATGGAGATGTGATCCCGGCAAATATCTTACAAACTATTATTTAGGAATAGGATGGATATGTCTGTTCTTGCCTAATCAAGATTTTTTTTACAATACAAAACGTATTTTAGTGAAAAAATAATAGTTATTGCTGCTTAGGAGACAAAAACGCATACGAAGCCCAGAAGTTCAATATTGAAACTGGACAATTTTTTGAATAAGTTAAAATAGGATTTTAACAAAAGTGCTTACAAGCACGTGTACTATCAACATACTACTTGCGCCAAAATCTGCTTAATATAAACTATCGATCTGCTATATTATTAATACATATATTTACACACCTAATAAAAAGATTAAAAAAGATTTGTTTTGTTCAAAAGTAAGAATAGAATGAACCCTTGAATAGGTTGATTATTAAAAATCAAAAATTTGATTTAGTCAGTTTTATTTTTGGTTCTTTTTAATTTTATATAACAAAATTTTTTAATAAAATAATTTTTTTCGTTTAATTATCTTTTCTTTAAATATAAGATTGCTGATAATCGCACTTAGAAGTGATCTTTTAAGTATTAGCTTATCAATCTCAATAGTGAAAAAAGATTGACTCGGAAAAGCGCTATATTGCTTCAAAACTGACAGTTTAATTAAATTTCAGTGATTTTTTGTTAAGGAACCGCGAAATCTATATCAGAAAGTGTATTTTTGTTTTAAATTACATTACAAAATTTTAATAAACATCTAAAATCTAATGATGCTAGATCACTCAATAATAGGCAGTATTCGTACCAAAGCACGATTAAATAAGTATTTATTTAAATAAAAACATTGAGCTGAATTAAAAATAAAATAAGAAATAAATACAATACTTCAGTTCTTAATTACAGTAGGAAATACCTTTTTTCTTATAAGAATCTAAATTTCGAAACATAAGTTATGATTTTACTCATTAAATGACTTCCATGGTATATCTTCTTAAATTTATGCAGCTGAGAAAAGAGTTCTGTATTATTAAAATAAATATAGCCCAAGTTTTGCATTTCTATAGCAACACGTACGTAATTCTTTGAAATTTTAATTTTTAATTAACTAAACGATAACTTTCATAATAATTCATTGCAAATTAATAACTTATAAACTTTATTCGTTTAGATTTACAATCCAATCTATGGACTACAAACACGGGACAGAAACTAAAATAGCAGTTTGTGACGCAAAGCAAATCAACACTTTCCAAGAACAACCGCGGATTTATCACAAAAATCGTTTAATCGTCTAAATTAAATGGTTCATAAATACAAGCTCAGATTCTTCGAGTCTGATTTTAAACTACTTTTAACGAATTAAATGATAAGCTCTGAAAAACTATAAGAAATTAGCGAATGAAAATTTTTTTATTATTTCTCCTCGTTCTCGCCTTCTTCCTCGTCGAAGTCTGCGTCTTCTTCTGCGGTGGCTTCTTGGTACTGTTGATATTCAGATACCAAGTCGTTCATGTTACTCTCGGCCTCGGTGAATTCCATTTCATCCATACCTGTCAAGCCATTCACAAAATTAGATCTTTTTTTTTAATATTTTTTTAAATTAGACATTCTTAAGAAAAAAAAATGAAAAATATGCCTTTCACAGAAAATTTTTGATTGAGCGTGATATATTGAATTCTCCACAATAATTTAATATATTGCGAAAGTTTGAAAATATGTAATTTTAGTTGAAGTATTTAAAATCACTTTAAACGTGAAAATTAAATTTAATTCAATTTTATGAAATTTCAAGTCACTACTTCTCATAACGCACTATAACAATACATACATTACACAAGCTACATTAAACTTTAGGCCCAAACTATAAAAAAAATCATACAGAAAATCGTCTATTCAAAAAAGATCGAAAACCTTGCGAACAAAATGCACGATATCTATCTCATTCATTTAACAAGTACCTTCGCCCGTGTACCAATGCAGAAAGGCCTTCCTTCTGAACATGGCTGTGAATTGTTCCGAAACGCGTTTGAACAGCTCCTGGATGGCGGTGGAGTTGCCGATGAAGGTAGCCGACATCTTCAGGCCTCGTGGCGGAATGTCGCAGACGGCCGTCTTCACGTTGCTCGGTATCCACTCGACAAAGTACGAGCTGTTTTTATTCTGGATGTTGAGCATCTGCTCGTCCACCTCCTTCATGGACATGCGGCCGCGGAAGACAGCCGCGACGGTCAGGTAGCGGCCATTTCGGGGGTCGCAAGCGGCCATCATGTTTTTCGCGTCGAACATCTGCTGGGTGAGCTCGGGCACGGTGAGCGACCTGTACTGCTGCGATCCCCTGCGAAGCACAATTTTAGAGTTAGCTTGTGCAATCTGCTCTTAAGCTTCCGTTATTTGTTCAATTTTTTATAATTTTTTTAGAATTATTTATATAGTCATAACGGAGTGATCAAGATACCCCTAATTTAAAAAATTAAAAAGTCGAAAAATTCAATAATTTAAAATGTTGATTATCATTTGATTTATTATTATTTTTTTATTTTTTTTCACTTGTCAGTTTTTCCATTTGAACACATTTTCATTTTCTGATTATTCTAATTTTTTATAATTATATATGTTTTAAGCTAAATAAAAAAGCAAAGTACTGAAATAAGTATGCAGTAATGCATTTATAAGGAAACAACGTAGCCAATTATTCTCAGTTAAAAATCATTCGTTACCCTAATAAAAATAAAAATTATAAATTGAAATATAATTAATTACACAGCTGGCAGGCTTCGAAAATTAAACTACCCAAAGCGCAAGTCACGACTCGCAGATAAACCTTACGAAGGAGCATAATAAAGGACCCTCGCAAAGGTAGCCTCAAAGCAAACCGAGGCCGAAGAAGCAAAAGAAAAAAAAGCCATACAACCAAGCAATGAGAAAGACCCATGAAGAAAGTAAAACCGACCTTGAAGTGAGTGGCGCGAAGCCGGGTATGAAGAAATGCAGCCGCGGGAACGGCACCATGTTGACGGCGAGCTTCCTCAGATCCGCGTTCAGCTGGCCGGGGAACCTCAGGCACGTAGTAACGCCGCTGAGGGTCGCGCAGACCAGATGGTTAAGGTCACCGTAGGTCGGCGTCGTCAGCTTCAGCGTCCTGAAGCAGATGTCGTAGAGGGCCTCGTTGTCGATGCAGTAGGACTCGTCGGTGTTTTCGACGAGCTGGTGCACCGAGAGGGTGCAGTTGTAGGGCTCGACTACGGTGTCCGAGACCTTGGGCGACGGCACCACGGAGAAGGTCATCATTATGCGGTCCGGGTACTCCTCGCGGATCTTCGAGATGAGCAGAGTGCCCATGCCGGCGCCCGTGCCACCGCCCAGCGAGTGTGTCAGCTGGAAGCCCTGGGGAAAAATATGCGTGATATGGTTATTTTGGCTCTTACTTTTTTAAGTGTAAAAGAAGATATACTGAAAAAAATTAGTAAAATTAAATAAATATTTATTTGAATATTCCCAAATTATTAAGTAAATTAACATTAAATAAACATTTACTTGACTTTAACAAAAAATCATTAAAATTAACCAAACATTTATTTAAGAGTATTCAAACAAAAATTTATTCAATCCTATTAATTTTTTTCGAGCAATTTATAACCTACCTGAAGACAATCGCAGCTCTCAGCCTCCTTGCGCACGACGTCGAGGACCGAGTCGACGAGCTCGGCGCCCTCGGTATAATGTCCCTTCGCCCAGTTGTTACCGGCGCCCGACTGTCCGAACACGAAATTGTCCGGCCGGAAAATCTGGCCGAAGGGCCCGGAGCGCACTGCGTCCATGGTGCCGGGCTCGAGATCGACGAGGATAGCGCGGGGCACATACTTGCCGCCTGTCGCCTCGTTGTAGTAGACGTTTATGCGCTCGAGCTGGAGATCCGAGTCGCCGTGGTAGGCTCCGGTCGGGTCGATGCCGTGCTCGTCTGATATTACCTCCCAGAACTGCGTGATAAGATGGGATAAGATGAAAATGTGATTGAAACTTTTTTAGATTTATTTCAGGGTGGAAAAGTAAAGTGAGAAAAAAAGAAACAGATGGTTGAACAAAAGTCGCAACAGTTTGGGAAACAAAATTTATTTTCACGTTTGATTAAATGATTGAAAATAAAATGCTTTTAACGTAAGGTTTCGAATTTTTTGATTTTCGATGTTTGTAAAGAAAGAAAGTTTGATGCGGAATTGAATTTTGAAAATCTAACCTTAGCTCCGATTTGATTGCCGCACTGGCCGGCCTGGAGGTGAACAATCTCTCTCATAATTTATTCTTCGTCTTTGAACTTACGAAAAGAGACGAAGTAACGATCAATCGGGAAATCTTGCTCCCAGCTGCCACAAACCAAAACTTTATTAGAAGAGTCTAGCCACGACCGAAAATATTGATCACGATCTTCAACGCTTTGACCGTTGTTTTTTTTTCCCGTCACCAAGGAGACTGCTGATAAATGACGAGTGAACATTGATATGTTGCATTTGCAAATTCGAACGTCGAAATTCCACAAAGTTAAAAACATTAATTGCACGTAGAAGAAAATGTAGACTTACATAGAAGTATAAGTATTTATAAAAAAAAAACACATTTTGTACGCATACTTTATAAAAAGCTTTTCTAAGGTGTAAATCAATTGTAACACTGTTTTATTTTATGGAGAAATAAACATAAAATTTGCAGTCTATTATAATACACATTATCTCAAGTGTTTTAATACTTGCAATGAAAATGATAATGACAAGCATTAAACACCTATCGTCGCACATTTTCTCATAAAATATTAAAAATGTGGAATTGTAATAAGGTGATAAACAAAAACTTATAAATTAACATCTTAGCTCATATACCGATGAATCCACTTACTACAACGAAGAGGCGCATGCAAATATGCCAAGCAATGTTAATTCTACTTCGATATAAAAATCCCGGGCATAATCACATTAATAAGCGGTTGTTACTTAATAAAGAAAAATAATTAAAAAGGCAAAAAATCACGCAAGATTTTTTTCATCAAGAAAGGCCGAGCACATATAATGCGCTAAGCGTACAACCAGTAGTATACTTTAACGCATGCCTCGTAAAGTCTCATCCTTTTTTCTCAGCCTACTCACACTCACAAGCACCAACAACTATACATCTGTATATAAAAAAAAAAATTACGTGCAAAAGACACGCGCAGTGCAAAGTCTCCTAACGCACGCATAAACAAAGAAAGAAAATTGCGCGAGTTAAACTTTGCGAACGGAAGTTTAAGAGTTAAGTAGGTTAAGGTACGCGTACAAGTCACGCAGTCTTATGCAGACTAGGCGCACTTTTTTCTTCTGCCGGCCGATGCGGCAAGGGCGTTCCCGGCGCGCGCCAACATTGTTCCCGCCAGAAGCGCGCTTTCATTTTTGCGCTCGAGAGCTGTAAGCGCGGCGCGCATAAGCTAGCGGCTAGCCGGTGATTATGACTTTTCTCACTTGCCTGGATATTAGAAGAGAACGCGGCAAGGTCGATTCCCGCGCGCGCGTTTCGATTCACTGAGCATCTGTGCCTTATGGTGATGCTCGAAGACCAAGGTTATTGGCTGTATACATAAAGGCTGGCTCTGTTTTTGCAAATATATGTGGAGCGCGATGGCTCGCTGTTGAAATTTGCGTTGATGTAGTTTGAATGTATTGTTGAATGTTTGCAAGAAAGTCGGGGTGCTTTTGTAATAGAAAGCCGGGCACGAGAGCTGCATATGCACGGAGGTTTTATGTAGACACTTAAATAACAAATCTATTTCGCAAGTTATGTAACGGCTCCAGGAGTTGCTCAATGATGTTATAATACAATTATAACGGATTCATGTATACGCACTTGCAATTGGCGAAACGATATTCAAACGAAATGTTTTGAAATAATAAGTGCTTTCCCTTGATACTCTAAGGCTTTTGCAATGAATTGGATTGCAAAACTATCCACAGAAATATATTTAGATCCAGTGAAAACGAAAAGGTACTTATTATTTTGAACCTAAAGGTAGGACTAACTTTTGCATTAAGAGATTCCTAACCTGCATCGAATTAAAAAATGTCTTTATTTTAATCTACTTTAATTAATATTTTATCAATATAGAATTTACGTGTGTCGAAATTCGAATAATGGAAATTAAAAAAATTATCAGAAACTTAATAATTCAGTCCGTCAAAAGCTATTTAATATCATTTAATCTTGAATTATTGAGACTTGAACAAAATTTGAATCCTCTCAATGCAACTTACTTTCAATTTTCTCAATCAACCTCGCACCGAACAGAAATTAACTTTGAGATAGGGGCCTTTTAGACAGTCAGAGGTGACGCATAATCGTAGATTACAGGGTCAGTTCATAAATAGTAGTGTGATACAGTATACTTATAATTTTTGCTCCTATTCTTCATTATACACACGTGCAGTCCCACACTACATTGTTTATTTTCCTGTTCTTTTTGAGCGTACAACGACCCTGAAATCTTTCATAGTTTCGTTCTATGTAAAGTTTCAATTGACGCATTTTTTGGCGTTTAAGGACTTTAACCGTATAATCATAGAGATTTCGAGATTGAGAAGTAAAACGTTTTACAAGTTGCAAGATCTATTTCATAATTACTCGCAAATTGATTCAACGTTGAAATTCATCTTAATTGCGATGATTATAAATTATTATTATTTTGGTATTATTTGAAAATCCTATATTTAAAATTAATTCTTTTCTTTAAATAGATCGTTCTGAGAATATAAAAGTATAGTTTTCAAGAATTATTTCAATACTTCAAATATGTATAGTATAATATTTGTATTCGCCGCAGCAGACCACAAATAGATTTCTTTCCAGTTTGAAAACTGAAATGTAAAAATTTTGATGATTGCAGATAAAATAAGTAGAGAAAGAGACAGTCACCCCTTCAGTCTCGCCTTTAGCTCCGGATTAAATAGTTAACTCTTTGTAGGTGCGAAGTATTACCATTCTGTAATACATGCTCGACATTTGCATTTTTTACTCTCAAAAAGGCGTAAAGTGAACTTGCTTGCCTTCGACTCGTACTGCAAGCTAGTAATTATAAAAGTTATTTTTATGACATCTTTCTTATCAAAAAATCATAAAAAAAAATCAAACAATAACAAAAAATGAACTTCTATAGATCGAAAGAAATAGGGCGGAAGGTGATTATTTATAGCTCGTGTGATATTTTTCACGAGCATTTTCACGAAAGTCACACGAGATAGATAATTACCTTCCGTAACAGGTATGTACGTACAATATTTTACAGCCGCAGAGCCGAAAACCCGAATCAAAGTTGCGATTTTGAGGTTAGAGGACTGTAAAAGTATTATCTCTAAAATAATTATAAATTATCTATATTTATATATAGGTTATTGAAATGGGTAAAGGAATATTTTATTTTTAGATTACAAATATAATATTCTTTTTATGCAAATACAGTATAATACTCTCTAAAAGTTAAGGAGTAATCCATTTACTGCTTATAAGAAGTAAATTTTATAAAATCAAGAAATTTAATCCTCATAAGGAGTAAAATTTAATTTTTTCCCCTTATTGAATACATCTTTTGATTTTCCGAGATTTTTCCTTATAAGAAATAAATTTAAAATTGTATTCTTTATGATGAGTAAATTTCTTGATTTTTTGAAATTTAATCCTTATTAGGAGTAAATTGAAAATTTTACTCCATATAAGGAGTAAATTGAAAATTTTACTCCATATAAGGAGTAAATTTTGAAATATATTCCTTATAAGGAGTAAATCTCGCTAAAAGTAATTTTTGACATGGATTTACTCCTTAATTTTTAGAGAGTAGCTATTTTCAATAAGAGTCTGATAAATAACTTTCGCTGCTTAGATCGAGCTAGAACGTGCGCATGGGTGACATTAATCGAAAATAAAGTAAAGATGTGAATAAGCGTAATATCGTTTCTAGAACGGAAACAATGTGATGTTTGTTTTCTACAGTCGCGAATTAAAGTTTCTGCAAGACACACAATTGCATGCGTGATTGTTCATTAAATTAAATATAGCGATTCGAAATATTAATATGAAGTAAAAGAAAATCTTTCTGTTTACGTAATTCTTTTTAATTATAATTCATTAAAAATAAAAAAGCTGTTACAAGTCAAAAAAACTTATTCGTTTTATAAAACAATATGAGCAATCAGAACAAATAGTAATTAAGATACTTAAATCTTTGTTTAAAATTTCATGTAACAAATTAATATAAATTTATTTCAATTATCGTTTAAGAACAGTAACTGACTTTTAGTTATATTCAAAGTCGTCAAAGAAATAACTGTATACTCTCGAAAACTATACGAACGCAGGCATGCACGTACGAGCGCATGCACACACGCACCCATGGACTCTTCCTAAAAAAAAGTGTATTTCCATTCATTACTAATATTTCAAATACATGTTTGAACATACTTTTTTTAAAACTCTTCTTTTCTAATAAAGTTTACTCGGTGAAAAAGTAAAAATCATTAGTTTTAAGGGTAGACTATCCAAATTATGTTTTATTATTATTTACAGTATTATCTAACATTTTTTTTTTAATAATCAACTTTATATGTTTTTCAATATGTTTTAAAAGATTTTAAAGAAAATCTTTTGGTTTCCAAAAAATAATAAAATTTCATACTTAAAATTCTTTTAATTAGACTTTATTAAATATTTGTCTTGACCTTTTAACTTAGTTTTAAATTTTATTCTAGCCCCTTAAAATCACTCATATTAAATGAGAGAACAATAAGTAATAAATTTTTAAATGTAAAGATTGAAATTATTTTTTTAAATAAGTAAAGGTCTTTAAAGTATAAAAAATTAGACAAAATAATTAATTTTGCTTTTTCATCGAAAAAAAGTTCACTTCATCGAAATTTATGTTAGAAATGATTTTCGAAGTATTAACAATTGAAATACTCTATTTTTTTTAAATCTGCATAAATGAGCGAGTACTTGCTAGACTCTAAATAAAACTTCATTCGTGTTTTATAACTTCAAAGTTCACTTGAAATTGTCTAATACGTACCTTAAAACTATTTATAATCGAGGATAAAACAAAACAAAGCTTTTTAAATGATAACAAAAACAATTTTATTGAGTTGATCAGCGTATCAAGAGCATATTTAAATTAAAAACTATCAAAGTGTGATCACAGAATTAAAAATTGTAACTCCAACGAGTGTGATTGATCAAAGTGCTGTCGTCCAAGGTAGTAATCCAACGCGTCAAATATTGCCGCTCCATAATCGGTAATTCATTACCGTCAGCCGCTAAACCAGATCTCTCTACACCTTAACTTCCAATTTCACGACGATATTATCAACTAATCTATCCAGTTATCTTCATCTTAACGGAGAGCGATGTATGGTGCGCTGTAGGGATAGGCACTGTAGGCGCTGTAAGCACTCAGAGCCGGGTATGGGTAAGTCAGAGGAGCGGCGACGGCAGCTGGTGCTGCAGCTGCGATGTACGGTGAGGCGATGGCGTGGTTGATGGTATGAGCGTTGTAGGTGGATGCGTACGTGCCGACGGTCAACGCAGCAGGTACAGCGGCGGGTGCTAATATACCGGCGGAGCTGACGGCCACCAGGGCAGCAAGGACGACCTGAGGAGTAGATAAAGTTTTTTTTAAATTCAAATCTCGCTAACGCTGGGTAAATGTAGATTGTTGTAGAAATCAGCTTTCAGTGTTCAATTTCAATTTTAATTTTTATCGATTTTTGAAAAAATAAAAATATATGAAATTTAAAAAACATTTGAACTATATATGATTATTTGAAATTTTGATCAAATTTTAATAATTGGGAGATCGTAAACATGATATTTTTTAAACTCTTTTTAACGTTTCACAAAATTTTGTAATATCTATTAAAATAATATAAAAAATTATACAATTGTAATAAATATAACACGATACTACATTTTATCAAATTATGAATACTTACGAGGCACTTGATCATCATTTTGCTTAGGTTTGAAGTTGTTGTTGCTGTGATAGCTACAGAGAACTGTGATGACCAATAAAGCTCAGCGCTGTTTTTATACTCGCTCAACGATTCGAAGAGCGATCCAGGATCCCGAATCAACCCCACCACAATGTTCGCCGCTTCATTGGCAAAGTATCGTCATCGGCAAATCGTGTCGACACGTATGGTCCTTGCATTTTAGCTGACAACCCGAAAGGTTGGCCAAAGCGTGCCTTAGCTTTTTCCAAGCAACGCCGGCTACGAAATCGCACCCGCGATCGTGATGCGAAAATTAAATCGAGCATCAGGCTATGCGTGACAATTGTATGGGTTTCGTAAAAGACTGCGATACCATGTCAATTTCACCGCGAGTCCGATGGGGCTTGGCATACCGACTAACCGTCGAGCCAAGGTCGAGGCAATACTTATGTAATTACGAGACTTTTAAACGGACTCATGCGCATCATGAAATTACACCAAAAGCATCCGATCGATGAAAGCTAACAATTATGCTGATTATACAAATTTTAGCTTCGTTAAGATTGTATTTGAAATTGTAGAATAGAAAAGTCGTGTGAATTGTTTTTAGTTTTTATAAATCAACTACATTATTTATGTTGTGAACATACTTGCACTGATTTGTGTTAAAAGTTAAATTATACTTATTTATTTTTAAAGATACCAGAATTAAGAGCTTTTACCGGTCAGCTGTAATGTTTAAGGTCATAATAGCAAACTGTGTCAATTCATGCACGTATTGTTTCCAGGTATAGTAAGAGTGAGTTCTAATTAAAGCATTTATTGAGAAAACCAACATTCATTAAATCTTTAAAATAGCTAGATAGACAAATCTTTTATTATTCAATTTATATATTAGTTAATTCAACACAATTAATTTTTTTTTAAACATTACGTAAAACTTTTGAACCCAATAATTACGCTGTTTGGTTTATAAGTTGAATTTAGCTCTCTTCCAATTCCAAATTGTAAATGTTCATTTTGGATTTTATAATTTGTTCGAATCTTTAGAAACCTTCATAAGAGTCGCACCTTATTATAAGTGGACATAATTTCTTATGAAATAGGCTGAAATTTAAAAAATTGATGTGTAAGTTAAAAAAATATGTACAGAATATTGAACTTCGGTTTTGTAAAAACTGAGCAAAGTGATATTTTGCAAAAATATAAAAAAAAACACCATATGTGAGTACAATAAATCGATAAAAATATAAAATATGTCAGCTGTAAAAATTTAGATTCTTATTTTTCTGATAAAATAGTTAAATATATGAATTTTATAAAGGGTTCTAATAAAAAAGTCACCATAATTTTAGTCAATCATGTTTTTAAAGCTTTTTTTGCAAAGTAATTTTTTGTAATTAAAGAGCATCGTACTTTCTTTTTCCCAGGAATATCAATTATTAATTTGTGTGGACGCATCGAAATCTATTAGAAAATATTGTAATACTTTAACGCGCTTTCTACATAAATATTTACACATTTCCCAATTAGTTGGTAAACAATTATGCGTCGTATTTCTATAAAGACTTATATTTGTTTAATGCATAGTAAAATATCACGTGCCTTTTCAAATATTTTTATGATTATGATAAACAAACCTCAAGTGTTAGTCACAAACAAACTTTCGGTCATTAATATTTTATAAGTAGATTGTGAATGGAAAAAAATAAAATACTAAATAAAAATAATTAACCTGCGTTACAGATTAAAAAAACATATTGCTAATTTAAATTGGTATAAAAATCTTAAATAAAAAACATAATCTTAAAATTGTTAATTTATCAATAAAGTTACATAAAAATATCGAACCTCCAAAAAGTTATCCTAATAATAATCATAACAATAATAATAAAATTAATGGTTAAAAATAATAATTAAAATTATGCGTTTTTCATATGATTAAATGAAATGATAATTTAACATTTTAATAATATTTTATAACATTCTTGTTTTACAAATAAAAAAACAGAAAGTGTTTGAAATTGTAAATTATACATAACGTGAAATAGGTGAATGACAATCATGTAAATAATCACATGCTAAACATGTTTTGCATGTATTATCATATGTCACACATAAAAGTACGTAATTTTTCATGTAATAATCGCTCTGTTATTTTGATTATCTATAGGAATCAAATATCCTTTCAGCTAAGAGCACCCATTCGCTAATAGAATCTATACTTTTGTTAAACGTTTTATTCCCGCCTTAACTGTTATGGCCACTTTAGCGACCTGAAAAGCGGGCATAATGTGCCATATTATTCCCTAGGGAATAATGGCAGTTCATTATTCCCTTGGGAATAAAGTATTATTCCCGCATATTAAAA
>JAPYZA010003052.1:0-15957 GCA_030522685.1 Eupelmus azureus | reverse complement strand
CCCCCCTCCACTCTCCCATATAAAGCTCCTCCGCGGGCGCGCGAAAAATAAAAGGAACCCCGAGCTTTTTACATAAACTAATATATAGCCCCATTAATTATAAATATACAAACATTCTCGATTAAGTCGAGCGAACCGCGACTCCCCGACGCGTAAATCAGGCCCGCCGTAAAGTCGCTAACAAGCAAGTGCTTTTATCTCCGTTAAAAAGTTCCCAAAAACGAAGGAGAGAGAGAAAAAAAGCACAAACCAACGCGCGTGCGCCGAAAAAAAAGGAGAGAAGCGCGCGAATAACGGCTTTCTCTGTACGCGCGCGGCTCTCATTTTCTCCTTATCTCTCGAAGGGAAAGTGCAGGCACGAGTCTCTCTCCTCTGCCGGGTATTCGGAGAATACGCGATGGCGATTTCGTCGTCGCGGCGAGGATCGCTTTACGATCGCGACGACAGGTCCGAGAGTCTCTTGGCCGCTTATTGTATGGAGGTTTTTTTTGGGACGCCGAGTCGCCGAGTGGTTTAGTGGTGGACGAGGGAATGGAGAGTTTCTGGGGGAGGGTGTAACGAGGAATGCTGGGATGGTGTGGTTTGTGGCTTATAATAGATTTTAATTGTAAAATTTTGTCGATTAAAAGATAAATTATTAGCGTAATAAAATGTAAGAAATTAATTAATAAAGAAAAGAGTTGATGAACTTTGAAAAAATCATGTTTGCATTGACGTTAAGTAGTTACAGACGGGTACTGTCAGATTTTTATAACCCTTATTTTTCATTCACATTCTTGTCCACAACTCGCCTGAAAACACCACCTCTTCACATTCCGCACTCACAGACAATACCCTATTTCAAAATTTAAAAACAAACGTTTAAACAACAAGACAAAAGTATCCCTAACAAACGCTCGTTCACCCCCTCCCACCCCCGCCACTCCGCATTTAAAAATAAATACCCTCGCGCTCACGCAGCTCCATAGAAACTGCACAGAGCAATCCCGCTCGCAGGACAAAGACGCGACGAAGGCAGGAAGCGACTCGGGGCGCAGATACACAGAGGAGCGCGCGCGAAATAATGAGAGCCAGCGCGCGCGGCAGGGAGGTCTTATTCCCCCGACGTCGAGTCAGCTCGGGCCAGAGTTCCCACCGAGTCAGCGGATAAGCATCGCAGCACGCGCGTCTTTCGACAGTCAACCTGAGCCCGTTAATTAGCCAAAAACTGCGCGAGCTTATCGTTTTTCCTTATTTTTATTCCGACTTTTCTTGAACGTTGGGGATGCTTTTTTCCAACTATGCCGTCGAGGTTATGTTCTTTCTTGGTTGCGAGGATCGGGAAGCTCGAGAAAGGGAGGCGACGTGCTCTGAGCTGGGTTTATGGTTGCGTTCTTTAGAGCGAGCTGCGTTCGTACAGTCGAAGTCAAAAGTTGACTGTAAAAAAGTCGTAGCGAGAGTGAGTAAAATTTTATGTTTCGATGGATTGTTTGATTAAACTTCTTTTTACAGGACTGATAGTAAATTTAGGGATGGTTATGAATACATGTTTTTCGACTTTTGATAGTAAAAACAAAGAAAATATAATAGTCGAGTATACTTTTTCAATACTATTCTAACATTGTATAATATGCATGCGTCTGTAAGAACCGATGCATTTCAGTCTTCCAACCAAAAAAGTCACAATAAAAACTTAAAAATCATGAATCCTCGATTTCCACCACAGCCTGTACAATCCACGAATCCTCAAACCCGTCGAGCAATTCTCAACACAGAAAAGAGCCAAGAGAAACCTCCCAGACACTAAAACAGTAGAACCTCGAGAGCTAGCCCCGATACACCCTCTGCATCGCGTCTGTTCTCTCTCTCTCTCCCGAACGGCCGATCTTAATCTCGATAATGACGCGTAATGCTTGCGCGCCCGGCAGAGCCGTGAATGTGGCCCTTTGTCCGTTCTCGTCTCTCTCTCTCAGCGAAAGAGTGCGCAGGGAGGAGGCCAAAGACAGATAGAAAGCGGAGGCTGCCGCTCGCATCTATCAGCGCGCCATTTCACTCTTCCTCCCTCTTTCTCTCTCCACCCTCCGGACGCGCAAAATGTATGTGTACGTATACGTAAAGCCCCGAAATGGCCGGGGCAAAAATCCTCTTTTCGCCGGGGCCCGACTTCTGCTGCTCGTTTTCCTTTCCGCCCGCGGCCAGCATTTTGTTTTCCTCCTGTACGTGTGTGTGTGTGTGTGTGTACTTTTGGCCCCTTTTCTTTTTGCGCTGCATTCTGGGTATATTGCGAGTTTGAAAATTATCGGTGAATGCCCTGGGAGCGGTGCGCTGAAATGCTCGGCGAACTTTTTGATATTGCGGATTTATGAATAATTTATGCGCGGCTTCGGAAACTTTTTATAGGGTAATGCTGAATTCTTAATCGCGAGTTCTTGGTTTATTTATTCTGGAGGAACCTATAAATTCAGTGGACACTTTTATCTTTTATTGCAGCTCTGACATTGTCATTTGAATAAATTAGACGTTCGTCATCCGTTAAGACGATCATCTCTTGTTTCTAGCTTGTTACATTTTGCACTGTAGGTCTGGATTTGTTCAGGTAAACGTATACTTCTACTTGGCTATTTTCTAATACCACGCGCCTTGAAATCCATTATGCCCACAATTTACAGCTTGAAATAAATCAAGCTCAAAGTAATAAATACTCCGATTCCATATCAATTACCCACGAAAGGATAACCCTATCAAATAATTATATCTCGCGCTTTTTGCGACGCGTAATCAGCTTTATAAAGCAATTTCTCCGATTGTGCCCAAAAAAACCATACCCACGAGCCATCCATTAATCTAATTCAATTCCTCAAACGCAACGCTCCCAGAGCGCGCGAAGGCATTACAGCAAACGAGCTCACATGCAGCACATACCCACGTCAAAAAAAAGAAAAGAAAATAATAAAATCGACCACGCAGCGGCGTGGCTAATAGCATAAAATACAACGTGGCCAAGATCAAGCCCCGACTAACACGTATCCTTCTTTTACCTTTGCAGAGGCGGTTATGAGAGTTCGATGATTACCTGCTACCGTACTAGAAGCAGTCGCAGCGCCATGGACTACCTGCAGACTACCTGGCTACTTCTCCTCTGCGCGCTACTGCAGCGCCCGGCCAGCGCCATAGACATATGTGAGTATTAACGCCACACAGCTGCAACAACTTTTATATGCCAGCCTTGTCTCTCTCTCCCCCACCTATCTTTCTCCGCGCTCTTATTACAGTAATCCACTGCTCGCTTGAGCGTGAAGGACGTAGCGCACGCGCACTTCGTTAAGGCGCCTTTGCCTTTTTGGTGCGCCGCATTGTTTTTTTTGCTTTGTTTTATATACGCCTCATCCGAGTTTGTATCGTCGTTTTTTGCGAGGATAGATGGTCAGGGTGGCGGGGCAGGGCTCGTTTACCTGTCATAAGCGACACCCAATTACAGTTAGAACAGAGCGAGAGCGCACAAAAGAAATAAGAGGGTAGGAGAAAAGAGAGCAAGAAGGAGGAACGGGTGTAAGACGCTCGTGATTCATATCTTCGTGCGCCTAAATGGCCTTTTTTGGGGGGATATACGCGGCTTTGCGTGAGAGCAGCGAGTTCGCGTGCTTATGGATCTGGATTAACGGGGGGAAAGTTTTCGGAATTGGATCTACTCGGAATTAGTCGCTTAGGATCTTTGGGAGGTTCCAGACGGCGCTGGATATGTAAAAACTACTGATTATTTTGATGTTTCGGGGGTATAATGGCCATGTGCGTGTAAATTGGTTTTGGATCGTTTCTATAGAGCCTGGGTAATATTATATTTGCATCACAAAATTTGTTTAAGCGTTTAATGTAATTGATCTAAGAATTAGTAGTTAAGTATTTGTAAATGGTAAAAAGAAATTCCGTATTTAAGTTGATGACTTTCTAGACGGAAAGGTTTACTGGTAAAAATTGTTCCACGACACTTCTAGTAAACGAGAGTAATTCTGTGATCAGGAGATAATGACTATATACGCACCTCATTTTTCAGCATTCCTGAATAATTTCTAAAATTATCAACTGTAGAAAGCAAGTTCATATTATCTATAAACTTTTCCTAATTTCACCAATAAAATTTCAAAATAATAAGCGTCTAAATTTTGACAAATAAGTCAGCGAACTGTTTTAAAGTTAAGGAAGCACTTGCACCACTTACCTTTGGCGCGATTAAAGTAGCTCATTATCGTGGCGAGCACGGCATGTAACTAATGCATATTTCGTGTAGCAGTAGAAAGTCTGATAGCGATTATCAAATCTTACTAATACCGTTTGCACTAGTACGTTTTGAACATGGCATATTTCAAGTAATACGAATTGTATCAAGACTGCATTTGCTGTTTACCAGACAGTGATTAGTTGCGAGCGCCAGAAGCTCTATCATTATGCTTTATTTAACGAGATAACCCGCAAAAATTAATGATTAATGTTGATAAAACGAATCTCTTTAATTCCAGAATATTCATGCATTAGCAGCACTTCTAATCTCGTAACGGTAAACGTAGATCCACATAATGATATCATTAATTACAGCCGGCATGTTTATAATGCAGTCGTTATGTACTAGCAGTAGTTACGTACTAATGCCAACAATCAATCGGACCAATCGCAAATTCAGCCTCCAACACTAATTTTTTCTCATCTCTCACCACCACACCGATGTTACCATGACTAAAGCCCACATTTAGCCAGACATAAAACCAGCTCGCCCGATAATCAGCCACTCTCTAAATCATCCCATCCGCGCCTGCTACACAAAGCATCAAACATCACCTTTTTTGCATTCAAACAAGAAGCCATGTGTAGCCGCACTGTGCTCCGCGATAAACGCATAGACATAACGAGCCGGCCGAGGAAAAAAATCGTCTGGCTCGTATACACCCTTCTCAGAAGCCAACCAGCTCGCGCGTCACGGCTGATTTCAGGCTTAAACGGTCTCTCGCCCCAAGGAGGATACACAAGACGCGCCGATGATCGATTCGCGCCGGCGTTTCTTCTTGGTATTAAATCGGATGTTGCACGCGATGATGTATACGTGTACCTCGGCGCGCCGCCTCGGGCTGATTCCTACTGCCGTCGCGGATTTTTTTTTCGTTGCTGCAGGATTATAGGGTGGATAGAGCGAGCACACTGGCTCGTTACGCTGTTTAACATTGTTTAGGTGGAGGTCGGCAGGCCATTGATTACAGGATGCCGGGCGCGAATTATCCTGCAATTTGTAGGAATGAAAGGGGATGGTTAGGTGCGGTTTGCGGTGACTTACTTTTTTGTTCTGGTAAACAGGCGGCGATCAACGGTTAGTTTGGAGAAGGATAAAATGCTTGCTTTTTCTAATGTTATTGTGGATGGTTTCTTTAAATTTCAATGGGTCATTGAACGACTCGATACAATAGTATATTATATACTTACCCTGCGTTTTGTTCCATTCTAGCGCCACAGATGTCGGATTGAAAAATCGCTCCGAAACCACCAATTACATTCGAAATTGAATGCTTTACAAGCGTTTCATAACCAATTCAGCAATCTCACGATCATCAGCGCTGAAACGCGAACTCAAAACGCGCAGAAGCGCACTTCGTTATCAATCTAAAAAGCCAGAGGCCCCCGTGTAAATTTGCCTCGTGCGCTTGCGCAACTGCCTCTCTTTCTCTCTCTCTCTTTCCATTTAATTGCCGTGAGTCACGCCAGGGCAAACAGCCATAACTTTTCGCTCTACTCATGAGGGATAATCGCGCCGCCGTGAAAAAGATCCGAAAACACGCTTGCTCGCCCTATTCTCTTCTTCTTCTCTCTCTCTCTCTCTCTCCGCTTCGGAGTCGTTATACGCTAAGACGCCAGCTCGTCTCGGGAGCGTTAAAATTGCGCGCTCGGCTTCCTTCCGGCCCATTGATTCAGCGGGAGCGCCGAAAAAGCTCGCCAGGTAAATAGGGGAGACTTGCAAAGTATCCTCGGGTTAACGGCAGGAGCCAGGCTTGTTCTTGCCGCGGTTTTAAGGAGGTGACTGCGGGAAGAGAGCTGAAGGGATAAGGGCGCAAAGAGGATGGCGAGGGAGGGTTTAGGTCTTGGTGAGAGATGGGAGGAGAGATTGTTTTATGTATTTATTTTAATGTTTTAAGTATTTTGTTGGGAGTGTAGGGTAGGTGGGTGGTTTGTACTGTAAATTTTATAATGCACAATTTTAGAATTTTAAAATTTTAAAAACTGAAAAATAAAAAATATTTTTGTAAACATTTCTTTTTTTGCCAAAACTTTCTATTTTCTTTCAATAAAATATTCACTCGAAACGACGCGCGAGTAAACATTTAATCAAAAGCGCTGCACCATATTTACACAGATATCAACATTTTTTTCCCAAAAGAATCAAAATACCGAAAAAAAAGCGTGTTTGGGCGATATTGTAACTTGTAGCGGGTGTTTGCGCGGCCTGCCGGCGCTCTATAAATCTCCGGCGGTGTTTCTCCTCGTTTCCCAGCATATTTTATGACGTTGTGTGTTACGTGCCCGCGCGCGGAGCGCCGCAGCCGCGTTTTTTTCCCCATTTTTTGCCGTTCAACGCTTTGAAAGAGTAACGACTCCACGGGAATTATGAATGCCCGGGGATTTTAAGTCGCGGTAGATTTGAGTGATTTTCTTTGTTGCCGTGCGGAGGCGAGTGTGTCTGTACACTGAATCGTCTTAAATAAGCTAAATTACTCCCTGAAAGTGAGTATAATCGTCCGGTGACTGATTTCAATTTACCGAGTTTAGTAAGTTTAAATTACGCCTCAAACGAGCGAAATAAATTATCCGCGTATGATGGTTCGTTTTAAAATTTACGGAGGTACGGTCCATGATAAATAGGTTAGCTGGCTTTTGTATTATACAAATAAAAGAGAATGTCGCCAATTATATACAATTCAGCGTATTTTATTAATCGCTTCATTCAAAACATTCACCGCTAATTGAAAGCTGCCTATAAACCCGCTAAAGGCGAAAGTAGGTCCTCCTTTCTTACTCATCCCGCTTACGGCTAAAAATAGCAAGTCCAGTCTCTCTCTCTCTCGTTTACCTAAATTAAAATAATAATAAAAAAACAACAATAGCCGCAAAAAAGCGCTTCCATCATTAGATGCAATAAACACATCAAATAGGTCGACCGCAGAGAGAGCCAGCGCTCGCACCGAGTTTCCAGGAAATCCCCTCGGGCTCCGACCTCCCGCTAAATTGCTCCGGGCTTGACAATTTTAAAAGCACGCGACGAATTAATGCACATCTCGGCCCCGTTTCGTCTAATCCGTGCAAAAGTGCGTTGACCGCGAGCTCGCCGGTCTTTTATTTTTTTTAATATACACGCGCTATATAGCCGCGGGCTCGAGTGGTAGCTTCAATAACGGCGCGACAACGCGAGCTTAGGGAGAGAAAGACGCGAGAGCTAAAATGCGGATTCTCGCTCTCTCGTCAAAAACAGATGCGCAGGGCGTTATGATGCTTCCCTGGAGTTATTGACCCAGATACACAGCGGTCCAAGTTGGCAGGGAGCGCGGGAAAATATTCGCGCTCTGTGTGCGATCCATCACTCGGTTTTCACAAAGCTTTTAAAGGATTTTCAAATTCATTTATCAGTCGAATGGACGCGGAGTGCGTGGAAAACATTTTCATTCTTGTACAGTGCTTTTCAATTTTTTTTTCCTCTACTTCTGACATAAATCAAACATTTTTTGCGATCGCGATTACGAATCTGAGTATTTTCGGAATGTTACGCTCATAAAAGCATTTCGCTGTAATAATATATACATTTGATTCCGGTATTTGGAAAAGCGTTACTGTAACGAAGTAATTTGCGAAATTGTTTGTAACGTTACCAATGAAATTACTAACTTTATTTCCACAAAAGCTCTTTGCAAAAATCTTGTAAAAATATTGAACTTCTAAAATTTCACCACACAAACATTCCAAACAATTAAACAAACAATCCTCTTCTCCAATCAACCCTCAAAAAAATCCACTCAAAATCCCACGTATCCAAACCTCTCCCATGCCATTTTGCCCACGCATCATCAGCGCAAGCTCTACCCTGGGTCGTCGGCAGCTTCGCTTTGTATTGCGGGTGTAGGCGCGTGTTTCGAAATCCAGTATACAGAGAGGTGCTGGCTGCGCTTGTCGCTCATCGCCCCGAGTAAATCCTTCTCTCGTCGGCGTTACTCAACGAGATAATCGGCCCCGGGAATATTCTATGGCCGCGCGGAAGAGACAAGTGCGCCTTAAATAAGGAGGTGGCAGCGCGTTGCAAGCTCCGTCAGCGCTTGAGGCTTTTGCTTTTTTTTTACGCGGTTTTACGCGTCGGCTGAGACTGTGCATCGGCATGCGTTTTTAGAGATGACACAATTTTTCGGGAGGAGCGTCTAAGAATAGAGAATGCGTGTTAATGAGTTTAAGGCTTTTGGAAGCGTTATTGGTGAAAAAGTTTGTGGGAGAATTTTATTTGTTACGGTGTATTATTTTTTGGGGATTCATTTGCGTTTAAATAGATGTTTTTCGACTGCGGCGGGAGTTTTTTGCCAAAATAATTTAGCGTGCAAAGTTGCAATAGCACCAAGTTTTTTTCGTACTAGTAAAAGAGCGAATAAAGAGATAAGTAGAAAAATGTGAAAAAAGTTTGACGTTATTTACGGGACGGTCGTAAGCTGAAAATGCGAAAAAACTTTGAATCGCGCAATTGGAAAGAAAACTTTTTTGATCCTTCCTAGATACTTATGCAAATACGTCATGATAAATTGCCGACGGAAGACGATGATGAAGTCATCGAGCTAATGAATGAGGTCCTTCATTTTTCAAGCCTTTCTTACCGCTCCCATTCGTTCACACTTAACTGATCAATCTTAACGAACTATCGATCTGAAATATTGCACCAATATCGCAAAAATGCGCGCAAAAAATAACCGCCAGCCGCTTTAACTTTACTAGGTTTCACACGGCCAAACCGCCGTAACGTAAGACTTCATCAGCCCCAACCCAAAAAACCACTCTACAACGTACCCACAAAAACGCAGACGGCCGCAAAAGCCCGCTCGCAATCTCAGCCTCTCAAAGCCCAAATCTTACGTCACTTCCCCGCATATCCAACGAACCGCCGCCACACATCATTTATCAGAGTCCCCGAGTATCGAGTTGTCTAATTCCTCCTAAATACTAGTTCAGCGCGCGGCGAAACCGCAAAAAGGCCTGCATCGCGTAGCCGTGTACGCGCGGTGTCGCTCTCCGGTACGAAACGGAGAAGTTGGGCACAGAGAGGAACGCGCAAAGAGAGAGAGCCGGGGAATTCGCGGTCGTGTAAGGGATGAAGCGGGGGGATAGGTGTATAGGTAGGTGGAGGAGAAACTACGAGTGGACGGCGAACGAGGAAGTACAATGCGGCGCCGGGAATTGCGTAGTTTAGGTTGCATTTGCCGGCGATTAGGTTGACGTATGAATTCCCGCTGAATGGACGAAATTTACGTTGGCTGCAGCGGCCGCGTGCCGAGTTTCTTGAATGGAAAGGGAATAAAGTGATTTGGGAATTGTGATGTTGAGATTAGAAAGTAGTTTGTTAGATGGGAGATATGGGGTATGTATATGGTTTTGAAAATCATTGTTCGTGTTGAGATATAGTGGTTAAATTGGGGATTTGACAGATTGGATGGGATATTTTACTTTAATGACTTTGGGTTCATTAATCATGATCAATTTTAAAAACGTTGGGAATTGACCTTTCTGCTTTTATTTAATGAACCGTGGGATGCTGTCGAGTGACATCAGCTTTCAGAATTTTTCGAGAACGAAATTGTAACAGTCATTTATCATGTTTTTTGAATTATAATTGCTTTTATTCATAAATAAAAACGTTAATTCAGAGCCATTCTAATTACTCAGTAAAAAATATGCGATCTACGCTTTAAAAAAATCCCAGCACTCCGCACACTCCATCCATCTCTTGAAATCGACAAACACTCAAGCCTTTATAATTAAACGATAAATCCAGCGAAAACGTAGGGAAAATCCATAGACCCCGAAGCGAAACAATCCGGCAGCTAGCGCTAGTAGCAGAAACAACGCAGTCGGCCGCGCGCGAGAATCGCGGCAGTTAAAGCCTGCATAAATAGCGATGTTAATGTCGCCGGCGACGGTGGCGGCGGCGGCGATACATAAACATGTTGTACCTACGGCCCGGATTGCGGTGTCTCGCGCTCGAGCGCGCAAATGCAACCGCTAGAGAGCGAGCGAGAGGGAGAGGGCAATCCGGTACTGTACTTCGCTCGTTCGCGCCTCGTAGCTACATGCGCGCTGCATTTTGGGCCGGAAAATGCGCTCGATGCGTTGCGTTACTTCGGTGCGTGTTATATGCTGTAAGCGGGGTTTCGCGTGTGATGGTGAGGTGAGGGCTTTGGTTGGTGAGCGAGTGGAGTTGGTCGGGATGTTTTTGTAAAGGAATTTTTTGGTGGAAATTGTTGAATTTTTTTATTGACTGTATAAATAGTGATTTTATTTATCATTGATTTTTGTACAATATACTGCATGATATTGTATTTTTATATTGGTGAAAATCTTTACTTAAAATAATTGTTTTTTTTTTCTATTACTAACACGACTTAAATCTTTAATCAAACTATCAAAATCATTTCCTACCTGTCTAAAAAAATCCCACAACTACCACCACTTTAAACCAAAATCCCCCAGCTAGACTCGCTTCAAAACGCTTCTTCCCTAGACAAACTAATAGCCCCTATTCAGTCGTTTCCTGGGGGTATGAGAGTGGAGCGAATCGAGCCCGTCCGCGTGACATATGCGCGTGCACCTCTCCGCGAAATAGTCGCTTTCTCTCTCTCTCTCTCGCTTTCCCCTGCCCTCCCACGCACGCCTCGTAATCGGCTGTTCCTCTTCGCGCGTGTACAGCGAAATACAGGAGAGAGAGAAACGCGAGTGAAAGTGCGAGGGAGAGAAGGGAAAGCGAGAGAGAGAGAGAGAGAGATGCGTCAGCGCTTCCGTAGAGCAGACCGCGCGACGGGGCTCTTCCATTAGAATTAATTAGGGCGCGATTATGGTCGCCTGCGCTTGCCCAGTGTACCAAGCTGGTGTCCTTTTTTTTATTTTTATTTTTTTTAGAAGGGGGTGGGGTCGCGTGGTAGCAAAGGAATTTTGTTTACGTAGATTGTTTGTTTAAGATTTGTCATTGAAATGCTAAATATCTCTGGCTGAATTTGGTGATTTACACTACAATATTAAGAGTCAAGTTAAATTTATTAATTAAGCCAAGAAATTATATGCAGTTTTCAATAGTAGAATACTCATTTAAAAAGTCTTGGACAATGTTTATTAGAAAACACATACCACTTTAAAATCGAGCACGCCGTAAAAAACAATAAAAAGAACTACTCCAGCACAAATTAAAATAGCCGCTCGCATCCACATAAATACATCGCAATTCATAATTCTCGCATTAAAGCCCGCCGAGAGCAAACAAGCGCCGTATTTACGACGCGACGATGTAAGACCTCGCCGAGAACCGCGCGCATATTTGCATCATCTCCTCTCCGATCCTACAGAAACAAAACACATTATCGTCGCCGAGACCTAATAAAACCAATCCCATCCACGCGCTCTCCTTTCTTTTCTTCACCCAGCTCTCTTCGAGAAATTCGCCCGAATTCCTCTTTCTCCCGGTGTCGATTAATCTCTTTGATCTTTTAAACCTTCCCTCCCCCTTTTCTGCATTGTCGTATGCGCGACTACGTCGACAGTGCGCCGAGAGGCACGCGGACGCTTTCGCAAATGCAACGCGGATGCATACAATGCTCGAGTGAGCTGCTCGTAAAGTGAAATTTAATTAAACTGATTAATTTTGGGGAATGCCCGCGAAAGTTTGGATTCCTACGGATTCCTTCCGCGAGAGTGTGCCCTGGAGTGTTTGGCGATTGTACGTAAATTTTAATTGGATCGATGATGTTTTGATTAAAGTATATGTTTACTTTGTAAATTAGTTTATTTTTATTTTATGTAGGAAAAATAAGTGTTGGAGAAAGTATTTGCATATAGTTAAGAAATAACGTTTTCTTTCAACACGTAAGTTTTATAGAGATTGTATCTATATAAAATTTTATAGTAATTATGCGAACGACGTAAATTTTGTATTTTTAAAATTTATGCATATTTATGAGATTAGAGCCATTATTATTTCTAAAATAACATTTATTTTTAAAATAATAGTTTGTGCGTCATTCGCTGGTAATTCCATTAAAGTAATTTTGTATTCAAGCATTAAATCATTGCGTGAACGAGAAAAAGTAAAAGTTCTCCGTTGCTAAAAGCTATTCATGATTTGCCCTTTAAAAAAATAGCAAGTCACGCGATATTCTCATCATGTTGTCCAAAATAATTAGAAATGTCCAAGCACCTCTTGCGAATTTCCGTAACATTGTAGACGTCGAAATTTCCGTATCTACTACTGATTCATTCACCCTCACCCGAGCTCCCAAAATTACGCATAAAGCCTGTAATTTTCTTATAAATACGAATAGGCACGCTGCGTCAGAATATCTCTTACACGATAACAAAACAGATCATTAAATAAAAGTATACGACAGATGGTGGAAATTTATATTTTATTGCAATTGCTGTATTCTTCTACAAATAAATTTTGTAATAGGTGTGTTTACCCTTACAAATTGCACATACATCTTTAAAACTTCCTTATCTATCCAAACACATAATTCAGTTCTTTGTTAAAAAATGTAAATAAGTTCACTATAATATACAAAGCACAATTTAGCTATCACTAAATCTAAAATACAGCACCCATTATTAATCCAAATAACTTTCTACTTTCAAACCCCCCAGTTTTCAACTTCCTCCATTCCAACAGTTTATTTATGACTCAATTGCGAACGAAAACAACGTCAAACCCACCATAATAAAACTCCTCCTCCAATTACCTTCCTCGCTCGTCAATCCATCCCAAATTGAAATCCACCAAAACTTATTCCAACCCGCTAAAATAAATTATCAAAATCAGCCACCCAACACTATCAAACTCCCCTTAATAAAAAAAAATCAATTACCGGAAAACACAGCTCCCGGGCCATCCCCAGCGGACAACAGGTCCGAAACAACCTGTTAATCGTCGCAATGTCGTTATGTTAATACGCCGATGCCGTACGCGCCGCCGAATGAAAACGATAATTCCGGGGGTGCGCTGCTACGCGCCCTTAATGGGCCGGCCGCATAATTGGAAAACGAGGCTCGCTCGCGCGTGTGTATATACGCAGGGAAGGGTCATCGCGCGCAGCGAGAGATAGACCGATAGCGAGTCCAAATGGGCTCGTGTGTGGATATACGCGAGCGCGCGGGGGAGAGAGAGAGCTTAATGGGCCGCGACGAGGCTGGCGTATGTACGTTCTCAAATAAAGGAGGACTCGGATAGCTGTGAGTGCGTTTAGCCGATGGTAGCGTAGGCTGAGCGAGCTACCGGGGTAAGTGGAATTCCCGTCGACTTTAATTATTAAGCGATGGGTTTTGAGTGACGGCTTGGTATCGATCGCGGAAGGCGACTGAGAGGGTGGAGGGTTGAGGAAATTGGTGGATTTAATTTGGGAGGTGAGAGGGTGGAGTGGAGCTGGTTCCGGGGAAGGTTTTGATTAACTGTTTTTACTGACTTGGATTTGAATGGCTTTTTATTTAAGAGATTGGATGTAGGGTAACGTTTTTGGTTTAGGTTGATCGATTCAAGGAAGGGAAAATTTTCATTATTGGTACGACTCGTATTATATAAAATGCGTTTGAAAACATGCTTGACTTATAGTTTCTAATTCGTTTGAATTTCTTCAAGAAAGTTAGAATTTATGGTAATTCCGGGTCTCCTAATGATTCATCTAGCGCCCCATGTTTCATCCAATTTTCCTTCTCTGCCTATTCGTCATTCCAATTAACTAGGCAGTTACTCTACGTTCACCCGTTTAAATAGCTAAGAAAAAAGTCCGGAATTCGTGATTAAATGCATTTCTCAACTCGCGGCCCTAATGGTTTATCATCACTATCATCACTCTCTCATTTCTCATCCTTTCTCAGCCTCGTTACGTTATGTCATTCGCCAGGCAGTCGGCAACCTGTCTTGTACACTCGCAGCCTGCGCCTCCACCTATACGCCATTATTACCCAATATTATTTTAGCATCCATTATTTAATGATTTATACTCCTTTATAAAAATGTTAACACCGCTTTTTACCGCTCATGAAAATTCATGAATACAAAATTATTTGAGACTCCCGTCAGATACATGCTAAATCGCCATATTAAGCAATCTAACAAGCCGCCTTCATTATCTCCAAACCACACAACCTCCACCTAACAAGCCATTTTTAACTCCGAACTTTATCTACCCAGCCGCGCTCGTTAGTAATTTATACACACACATAAAAAAAAATCTGCTCGTTCCACCTTCTCCTTCCGTTCCGCGAGCTCCCATCGGCCCCGATAGAGCTCCTCAACTTTTTCGCGAGCGGCACTTCCCAGGCCACAAAGCCAGGAAGCACTATAGCAGCCAGCCGGAGATCGCGCCGCCAGTATGTATATACGCGGGCAAAGTGCTTCTATCTCTCCCTCTCCACTCTGGCCGCGCACTCGACGTCCATCAATCCTCGAGAAGAGAAAGGGTCGCGCACCGGTTACGCGGCGCGATGCCTCGATAACCCGGCCAAGTCGAACGAAAAGCGCAATAATCCCTCGATTTTCGGGCGGGGCGCGCGTGTCTGACTTGGACCTTCAGCCCTGTCACTGTCGATCGGCTTTCGTTTGTTTTCATAAATCCAATTTCCCGCCGGAAAGGAGGCGGGACGGGCACGCGTGTGAGAGAGTGTTAAGGAAAAATCGGTAATGTCTGCACGCGCGCGCGAGACGGGAAAACAAACATACTTAAATACACGGGCGCCGCTGGTTAAAGGTTGGAGAGAGTCTGGAGACGGAGCGGAAAATCAAATAGGATGAATGACGATTTTGAAATTTTTTCTCGTCAGAGTCAATATTTGTCGAAGTTCAATGTTTCACGGAGTTTAGCCATTATTGCTGCGTAATCGTATTAAAAGCTGGCTTCGTTTTTTCCTTTTATTTGCGCGTGAAATATTTCCCCCGGTGTCCCTTACGTTCGGCGGTCCTAACAAGCCGGAATAACGTCACTGGAATACGGAAAATTTTTTCCAAAACCGAACAAACGCTTTCAATCACCGGAAGGCAGCCAATTGACTCGCGCAAACGAAATTACCCAAGTTGCCAAACAAACGCGCGCTCAACGAAAACACTCAAAACCAGCCGGCGCGCCAATCACACAGGCCCTACGTCCAACCCTTTTTCCCAATCGCACGAATAATTGACAATTTGTATCGCCATTGAGCGAAAACAAAGGCGCAAATCGAGCGGCCCCGAGCTGTACAGTGCCGTTATGAAACAACCTTAACAGGAGACACGTGGCGCCTGTATACACTCCGCGCACGCAAGGAGCCGAGCAGACGAAAGGGGTGCAGCAATGCTGTTGTGCCCTCGGGGCGACGCGTGGCGCGCACGCAACTCGAGATAGGTCTTGAAAGGCCGGAGCGGAGGAGAAAAAAGAACTGGCGGGGTGTGTGAAGGGAGACGGCCGCGTAAAAGTACTACTTCCGCCCTGCCAGCCGTCCTGGCGCCTGCTGGATGTGTCGATGCGTGGGTGGGAGAGGGTGTAAGACTATGCCTCCGGCTTGACTTTCGGATGGCTGATGTGTATACGGTTTCTTTTCGTTTTTACTGTTGCAGCGGGGATGAGGAGTGCGGTGGAGAAGTCGTTGTCTTGGGGTTTGTTGTTTTTGAGAGATGGAATTAGAATGGATGTTACTTTTTTGGAATTGTTATGGCTGTGGATGTGTCAGAAGGGTTGTAGGATCCTT